>CAXAMN010027728.1:102675-229109 GCA_963970005.1 Durusdinium trenchii
CTACTAGTAAGGCACTTGTTACTACTAGTAAGGCACTTGTTACTAGTAGCTTCTTGTTCCTACTAGTAAGGCACTTGTTACTAGTAGCTTTAGACCATCCAACGAATTCTTCGGTGCTTTCGGAGTTGTCCACCTCATCCAGCGAGGTCTCGAGTGGCCATCGGGATGCTGAACTTCGTGGGGACCGATGCCCCAGCGGTTGGGACCGATGCCCGACGTGTTCGGCGACGGTGGGCGATGGATCCGCCGAATCCAACGCGGGGCGTGAAGTGCATAGTCTCTAGTCTTTGTTGGTGCAGGACGGTGGTGGTTGCTTCATGTTGTTTCTTTTTTGTGTTCTGTCCAGCAAACCCATTTAATCCACCACCTGCTTGGCTCGGCTTGAATGTGTTTTGTCTTAGACGTTCATTTAGCATCATGCGTCATTGGGTTGCGGTGGTGTTGTCTTTGGGTTGCCTTCACAAGTCCTTCCAAGCTTGGCAACTGGTGGTGCATTTTCATGTTATAATGTTATATATGTTTCTCAACTAGACGGGACACATGTTACTGGAAGTGTAAGGGCTCAAAGCTCTTTCATTTTCTTCACCTGTGTTCATGGTTGTCTGACAGTCGAGTGAACGCTCGAGGGCGGCATTGTAGCTCTGAACCATTTGGAGTTTGCAGAGTGACAGCTCAGGCCGGCCATTGGTCGTCCAATGGATGAGCCTGATTTGCTAGTGCTTCCGCTGCTGACCCTTGGTGTGCCATGAGGGGGCAGTTTCGTGCATCCGATCAAGTCTCAGAGGTTTCAGCATGGTTTCATGGGTTTGGAGGTGCGCTTACAAAGGGAAAGTCAACACACGTTGTTGGATTTGCCGCAGCCAAAGGAGCTGCCGACTAAGGAAGCAATCGCTTCTGCACGCGAGAGTTCCGCTTGATCCTCAGCAACAGTACTTCGTCGAAGGTGTTCTTGGGAAATGCGAGAGTCCAGAAAACCGTAGGGTTTGAAGATATATAAGATTTGCGGGTTGCTTGCTCAGATGTTTTATTCCCTCCATCCAACAAGGGAGGGTATCCATGAATCCTGCTGTGGGGGGATCCACATGTTTCCGGCCCGGTCGGACTTCTTGCAGATTGCGAACCTTATCGAAAGTAGATTCCTGAACACAAGCTATATGATCTATATTAATATGGCCCCAGCATGTAGGATGGAAAGACCCCACCCTATATGATATCCAGACTTCTAACTTTGCGAGGGTTCATTCGGTGCGCTCAAGGTCTCTTTTAGCCACTGGCAGCCATGGTCCTTTCTGGGCCAGGCTCGGGGTGATTGTTTTTGAAGAGTTTTTAACATTTGCATGTGAATGTGTTTCTTGTTGTTTCCAGGGTTGGAGTCTTTGGATTAATTACATACACTCGGCTGCTCGAGCAGCTCGAGCAGCAACTGATTGTTTGACGTGTATGTTTGGTCCAGTGTAGGGGCTTTTGTGCGGTGGGTCTGTCTAGCAGCTGACTTCTTGCTAAAGCTTGTGCATCGCTTCTAGTAACAAGTGCCTTACTAGTAGTAACAAGGACGCTAGTAGTAGCAGGTGCCTTACTAGTAGTAACAAGTGCCTTACTAGTAGTAACAAGGACGCCATTAGAAACAGGTTTTGGGGTGACATGCCAACGTTCCGCTGCTCGGAAGGCCGAACGGCTTTTGTTTGGACCGACATGTGGCAGGTACAGTAGATGTGTTCATGAGCTATGATCCATGATTGGATGTTAGAGGATGTTAGAATCTCCAATTCAAAATCGGCAGGCCTTTAATTTCACCCGGGACTATGTGTTTAAAAACCCTACAATTGCAGCTGTAGTAACACCATGTAACACCTCATTCATGAATTCGACCAGCCCTTTTCAAGGCACCGAAGGGACCGTGTGAGAAACGCCGACGCCCGAACTCCGACCGACCTGGCAGGTCGGTGCTGGAGAAGTTGGTTGGGGCGCTTAGTCCGATCGCCACAGCGGTTTGTCTCATAGATATATTGTATTATATTGTAGTATTATGTACTTTTATGTTATAATAAGTATATATAAATAATCAATTTATAGTTATGTAATATAGGTTTGCTGGGCAATTTGCTTGTTAGATCATGTTAGATCTAGGTAGCGGTTTGATCGAGCTCCCTAATCTGACCCAACGGTGGGGATCTCCTTTTCAACGGGACGGGGACGAGAAGGAGTGCAAAGTACCTCCTGTGGAAAAGTCTTTTTGGATCCACTAGGGCACCGAGGAGATCCGAGGAGACTCGGTCCATCTTTTCTTCACGGAATGTGTTGAGGGGACTCGGTACTTTCACATTTTGTGCTGGGCATGTTTTGCAGGCAAAGTCAGACAAACTATTGCAAACTTGTTTTTTTGCTCGTGGCCGTTTGTTGTGAAGCAAATATGAGCATTCGCAGTGGACGATGTTCTTGTACACGAACGAGAAAACATGAACACCCAGGAGCGTGCACTGAATGCCCTGGGAAGCTTTGCATACAGTTTCTTGTTGCCATGATTGACGCAGCTTCGTTCAAGAGGTCTTGGATTGAGACTCAGAATGCTGTGCTCAGTATTGTACTCTTGATCTCATACAGTGTTTGCTCGATGAGAACGCCAGCAGTTATTTTGGCACTACGAGTAGGTGGTTTCTATTCACTCGTTCCTACAAGTGGATACGCATATAGGCAGCTAGTCAAGTCTAGGAAACACATGTAGTAGATGGCCACTGGAGTTTTTCAACTTTAGTCTCTCAAGAGCTGACCACATGTTGCTGTTGAGCCAGTGAGAAGACGAGGTCATCACTCACCAACAGCCAACTATACCGTATTGCCCCATCATAATCACATTGCATCGAGTGTCGCAATGCAACGGGTCCACATCGCTTGGCCTCGCTGGCGTGCGGGCATTGCTCGCACACTTCATCGGCGAAAAGGACATTGGGCCTTTCAGGAAACGCCAAATCCCTCTGTTACTAGGACTGAAGAGACATGCAATTCGTGGGATTCGACTGGACCAGACCCACACGGTGGAAACAAAAAAAATCAACGCGCTTAATTTATCTTAGATTTAAATGGCTGCTATCAGATAGCTTTAGGTGGAACTTCGTTTCCGTTGGGCTTTTGAGGTGTGCGGATCTTCAGGACTTAAAGACCCCATTTGCTTGCCTGTGGAAGCTCCGTGTCTGTTTGAGGGCTGTACCCAAAGTTCAATGCTTCAGTACCATGGGGGGCAGACCATAGAGAGGATGACCCTTGGAGTGATGTCATTGGGGGCATGAGGTGGTTATTCCACATCCACACCTCGTGGCTACGATTTCTTCGGTTCGGTGAGCGGTGACACAGTGCATGAGTCGTTGTCTATGTCAGTGTTCATGTATGTCCCTGGTATTCCGGACTCCTTACCGATCGCGTTATAGCCAGGTGCGAGGTGGTCTTTTCAGGATACGTCATTTATCTTCCAATTAAACCAGGGACCTATACAGAACACGAGCTTTTGAAAAGACAATCGTATAAATATAATGCTAAGACAAAACAACAACAACAACAACAACAACAACAACAACAACAACAACAACAACAACAACAACAACAACAACAACAACAACAACCACAGCCACAGCCACAGCCACAGCCACAGCCACAGCCACAGCCACAGCCACAACAACAACAACAACAACAACAACAACAACAACAACAACCACAACCACAACCACAACCACAACCACAACCACAAACAGAACCACAACCACAACCGCAACCGCAACCGCAACCGCAACCGCAACCACCACCACCACCACAACAACAACAGCAGCAACAGCAACAACAACAACAACAAGACAGCGATAAATTGTATTATGATGAGCGGGACAATCTTCTAGTCTTGCCAAGACCCATTGACCCTCCGGTAGGTCTTTTTGGGGCTGTTTGTTTGGATGTCCTCGGTTCAGATAAAGTGTTTGGTGGCCCTATCCCTGAGATACTGTAGACCCACTGGGCAGGTGGCCCATCAGTGCCCAGGTGTGGAAGTTCCAGAGCGATGTCCGTGTCCCTGAAGGCACTCGGCAAAAGCTGTTGGAGCTTCCAGGTGGGGGACAAGTCGTGCCCGTTTCTCAGCAGTGTGGGAGCACACTCGCTAAGAACGAGCTTGGCTTGTATGTACACCGTATATATTATATATGCCAAGCAAGGATGACCGGTGCATGAAAAAGTCAGTCAGACTGTCGAGACTCGGCGCTTCATGATTTGGCCGGCCTCTCTTCCAGCTTCCTGGAAAGACTCTTAGGCACAGATATGCACAGATCTTAAGTTGAATCAGTTATGAGTTCAGTGGTGTTTTTAGATCAAATATACATGCATGTCTTGTCATGTCTTCACGATTTGTACCTGGAGGCATGGTTGATTCTTGATGGAACCCTTATAATCAAACAAGCTATCACAGCTGGTAACTGGTGAAAACCGGTGATCCTGTGCTCGAACCTGTCAGCCCCTGCTCAGGTGTTCACGACGTATTTGCCAACGAGGGGGCCACCGGCACGTGGTTTGCCGTGACCCGACAGCCGGGGACCGAGTGGCAAAGCCTGGCGCCGATGGTGCGAGACTTTCTTCAAGAGCTCCCAGAGAACGACTCAAAGCTGGCAGAGGGCCTGGAAGTGGAGGGAACTACTGAGGGCCTGGAAGGGGCCGAGGAGATCATCCGGATATTCATGTTGAGTGTTGGTAATCCGTCATTTTCACTTGATCGATTCGTTGAGGTTCACAGCATGGACATGTTGTAGTTTGCTTGACTAGATTTTTCATGAAGTGACAATCTTGATGCTCGAGTGACTCGACTGCCTTTAAGACTGCTCTAAAAACGAAAGCCCCAAAGTCTCCGTGGACGTCCCCAAGTGACTCCTCAACACCATGTTCAGGTGAAGGCTTGTGACATATCGTTGGTCGTTATTTACTTGAACCATGTTGAACCATGACGCCCCAACCAACCCTTCTGAACTCAATATCGTGTCCTGTTACATAAGCTGACCCTTGAGTTGCTCTCTCTCTCTCTCGCTCTTTCTCTCTTCTATTTGACCTCCAATCCCACCGGTGCATGGATTGTGCATCCTTGCACTTTTCTGATAATCTACAGCATCTTTAAAACCCTGTACCATCCAAGAAACGCAAGAAGCCTGCGAACAAAGCAGAATCCACCACTTTGCCGTTCGGGGGTTTCACCCTGGTCCAATCGGAGTCGCTTGGGATTGCAGGAGATTCTGGAAGTCCTCGAGCATCGAATCCGACCTTCGGTTCAAGCACCTCAGCGAAAAGAGAAGCGACGACAACCCCGCCGTCGGGGTCACTATCGTCAATTTCCAAATGCCCATGGATTGTTTGGGGTTAGTCCGTTATGAGCTATATGTCACTGTGACCAAACTACCACTACAACAAAAAATAGAACAGTCTTTCGTTTTTCCAACAGTTTGCTGTGCCCGCCCCAATGACAAAGTCAAACATGACCCCCTTGGCATACTCCTTCCTTCGTCGAATTGCAGGTGACTCAAGTACGGCACACCTTAAGTTTCCCTAACATCTAGGAACCAAATCATTAGCACGAGCTATCCTGCGTCCTGTCGGTAGTAGCTACTTAAGCTACTAGCTACCTCTAGCTACTACTATCGCGGCCTACCCCTGGTGGGTTACTACTAGCTTCTTGTTACTAGTAGTAAGGCACCTGTTCCTAGTAGCGTGGCACTTGTTACTACTAGCGAACCTTGTTACTACTAGTAAGGCACTTGTTCCTAGAAGCGATGCACTTGTTTCTACTAGGTTCTTGTTACTATAAAATTCAATTCCACGGGTTTGTGTTTATTGCATTTCCTAGACCAGTCCACGCAGCGTTCGTCAGGAAGATGGTGGTGACGTGATGCTAAAATCCTGGAGCCCTGAGACTGGCGAAGTGGTTCTCAATTTGCAGGGCGCCTGCCGTGGGTGTCCACAAAGCGCGGTCACCCTGCAAGAGAGCATCCTGAAACTCGGGCTTTTGAACTTGGATCCTTTTCAAGTGATTATTGTTTTCTTTCAGAGTTTGAAAAGAAAAAAACAAACACAGGGGGGAAGTTGCTCAAATACCGATCCCTGATCAAATCTCAGGAAGACACTCAAGCACTTTGTGCCTCAGGTGAGGTTGGTGAATATAATTTCATCGACTTGCTTTGAACATGTTAGAAACAAGTGCCACGCTACTAGGAACAAGTGCCTTACTAGTAGTAGCACGAAGCTACTAGAAGCAAGAATGCTTGGGCTTGCATTTTCCGTTTTGCCTTTTTCGAGATCCTCCCGATGACCGCCCCAAGACTGCAATCCCTTCAGGTCACCTCAGTCCGCTCGGAGGAGGATTTGGACGTGGACGCGACGAATCCCTATGCGGATTTGCCCTGGACACACCATGGTGAGCCAGCCAAGGAGCCAGGGCGAATGTTGATGCAGACTTTGGACGACCAGGATTTCACCTGCATGGTAAAAAGGGGGAAACACATGGACATTCCATACTTTTCCATGGACTTGTTACCTTCCTCAAAACATTTTTGGGTATGGTATGAGTAAGAAAAGGTATGTCACAAGCCCAGAAGCATCAGCTGATTAATTAAGCACTTCACTGTTTGGAAGTGAAATCCAAAGTTCATCTAAATTCAATCTCCAGGAAGCATTGAGAGCAAGGCCTTCGTCCTGCAAACGCCTAAGAAATGCAGACGGAACACTGTACTTTCCCTAGTGGCTCCCCAAACGGCGAATCTTCGAGGTTCCAAAGGGCAGACATTTCGAAGCGCACCAACAGAGCATGGACCATCCCACACAGAAGACCAGTCCGGCGAAAAGCTGCTACAGAAGCTGTCAGAACTTGAAGATCTTTGGATCGCCAAGTTAATCTTGATCTCGTATTTGTTTTGTCATGTTCATTCACTGGTTCAGTTATGTATATTTTTGGCTTAGGATTCGTTGATTTCACATTTTCCTCTACTTGGCATAGTCCGGGTCCGGTGAATTCTCAAGCTTTTGGCAAATTCCCTTGGCTTCCTGGGTAGTATCGAAACACTCATCTTCACTCATCTTCTGGACTGGTCAGGTCTCAAATGTGTTTGACCACCAACTATCCCGTTTGTTTGATTTAATATTACTGTAATTATATAGTCAGAAAGATCAAAGAACAAGCCTTGGATAACATCAATTGGGGAACATACAAGATGTTCGAAGCAACATGACATTTGGTCAAACATCATTGGCCGATCACATCACTTGATCAGCAAATCCACCCTCACGGAAATTACACTCCCCAAAAATCTTCCAACAGACATCAACGGAACATTCTTCGAAGCACACCACATCGGATCCCATCCAAGCACCCCCCCTGTAACTCCCAGCTGTGGCTTTACGTTTGCAGGACCGGATCGGTGCCTTAGTGGCCGAGGGCACACCCATCTTCTCCACCTTTGCAGGGACCAAGGTCGAGGGGCCCAAGCTTCGCCGGACGCCTTGGCCGAAGGGAGGTCGTCGTCGGTAAAGGTCGCCGGGACGTCCGAGGTGTTTCGGTCCAGCGTGCGAAGCCACCGTGGCGCCATGTTTCCTGTGTTTCAGGGAAATTCCAACAGCAGATCTTGTAGGAACATCTTAGAACGGTGGGACACATTGGGACAAATATGATTTCCTCTTTTGTGGGTTGGTGGGAGGGACTTGAAGCACCTTTTTGGAGGCGACCTGCAAAGCTTTGATCTTTGCACTGGAGCAGATCCGAGGATATCTTTCATGTCAGAGATCCTCTTGCAAAATCGCAGACCCGAGCACATCTTCGTGACGTGCCAAGACTGCAATGCCAAACGTACCATCGAAGATCCGTCAGATCTGCTGCGTGAGGACAAAGGAAATACCACTGGAAGGGCTGCAGTGGCTATTTGCCCAACTTGCTGTGTGGTGATTGCCAAATAGAAGGGCAGCTGCAGCTGGCTGGCCCTTGCCACTATGTCTCGATGTGAGGTGCTGTGAAACATGCACACCTGACCTCTTAAGATGTACAGAACTGTTGAAGGAAGACATCAGGAAAACCGGTTTGTGCACGACCAAGGGGAGGGTCTACAGTCTACAAGGGTCTAGGGGGGTTGCTATGCTACTAGTAGCATCCTTGTTCCTAGTAGCGATGCCAGGAGCCCCTAGTAGCTTCTTGCTCCGAGTAGCGATGCCCTTTGCTCCTAGTAGCTTCTTGTTCCTAGGGGTTGCTCCTAGGGGTTGCTTAAGTCTTCCATCAACATTTGGGATTCGCCGCATTTTCGAGCTTTCGGCCCACTTCCTCGCGGCAAACCCGTCGAGCTCGCATCGACTCTGGAAAAGCTGCGCCACGCGTCCTGCAGCCCTTTGGGTGATTTTTAAAGATTGAGCAAGAGCGAAGTCATGGATTATTTTGATTTATATTGGCCGAACTCTTTGCTTTGGTCCCAAAGATACTTTTTGTTGCACGCCTTTTTAAGTGTGGGGTGTCAGCCAAAATGGTGGTTGTTCTTTTTGTTGGTGCATGGAAAAAAAAAACGTGAGTGATGAAGACGATGCTGAAGCATTTGTTTGGCTCCTGCAGCATCACCAAAGTCATGTTCCATATTTCTTTGGCGCTGTCAGGCGAACCCCTTGCCAGCTTCAATGGAGATGAGGTCGAGGGGGACAAGTCGGTCAAATCGTTGAAGAGACACCTGGCCAAACTAATTGGTGTCTCTAGATTCCGCCAGAGATGGTTTAGTGAAGATCACAGCGAATTACATGACAAGATCCTTTATGTGCCTCCTTCCAAGATTCAGCTTGTAATCATGGATTTTCTGGCAGGAGATGAGCAAACTCAGCAGGACTTTTTTTCTGCATGTTCTGAGAATCGAAAGAAAGATCTGGAAGCGATCCTACAGCAGCCTCTCACTCCAAACATCATCGATTACAGTGGCCACACAGCGTTGCACGTTGCAGCACTGGCTGGCCATCTGGAAGTGGTGCAGCTGTTGCTGGAGGCAGGGATTGACAAAGACACGGTTACTCCGCTTGGCAGAACAGCTTTGGAGGTGGCAGTTGAGCAAAGCCACTTGCAGATTGTGCAGTTTTTGCTCGATGCCGGTGCGAAGAGGGAGAGGATCAGACATCCATGTATGGCATCCTATTTCTTGCGTGCAGCAGCGAAGAGTGGACATGTGGAACTGGCACGATGGTCGCTGGAATCCGGCGCGAACATAGACAAGTTGGTGGCTTCTTTTGGGAATGCACCTTTGCATTTAGCAGCTCTGTTTGGCCACATCGAAGTTGTGCAATTGTTACTCCAGGCTGGGGCTGACAAACACAAGGTCACAGAACCTTGGAACTCGGAGTTTCATTTGGCTGACAATTATCCTGTCATGGCACAGCTGTCTATGGAGGCAGACGCAGTCACTCCCCCTGGCAAAACGGCGTTGGACTTGGCAGTTGAGAACAATCACATGAAGGTCCAGCAACTCTTGTTGGGGAGGTAGCATGTCGGGGTGACCTTCGACAACTTTTGGATCTCCAGATTGGCTCCCGTGGGCTTCAGCTTCGATTTCTCGTGTCACCATTGGCGCTTCCTCTGAAGACCGAAGGAAACGCTCCGCAGAAGAAGGCAACAGACGAAGGCCTTGCCGTTCCAGAAAATGACTTCTCCACTCCAGAAAGGTCTCCGCCCATGTCCCTTAGCTCGACCCCCGGCCCATGAATGAAGGGTGGATTCGGGGTCCTTGAGATCTCTTTCTGCGATGCTTTGGCAGATTGATGTCCTTCTCCGTCCGAGGTGTCAGTCCTGACCGGACCAATCACATCACAGACACCTTTGAAGGCTGCGCACGGTGTCGGGAAGTCCGCGCGGGAAAGACTCTGAATTGGACCCATCTCGTGAATCTTGGAGAACGATCTGGTATGACCCGATTCGGGTGTAATTACTGTATCAAACAAAAACATCAAAACCAAGAGAACGTAAGACCATATGAAGTTGATTATAGTTGATTCAAGTTGTATATATCAACAGAGACTCTTGATGGTACGCTTGGTTGTGCGTGGCAGCCGCTCTGCAGGTGGTCCGTGAAGCGGTGTCCTTGGTGTCGAAGTTCTTTCTGCAGAATTTGCAGACCTTGCAGAGGTGTGGAACATAGAGTTGGATTGTGAAGCTCAATGCCTTTGGTCAATGGAAACGGTTGGTCGTTTCATTTCTGCAGGTTTGTAATGGTTTATATATTATTGTGCTGATGATGACTGAAATCGTTCGCAGCGTGACTCTCGGACCCCCAAAATTGTGAGGAAAAGTATGACACTCTCACCACCGGACCTGTGCCGGCCTTTAATTGGCAACCACTTTGGCAACCAGCTCACTTCCTCCCAAGTGCTTGCTGAAACTGGGCAGTGTTTCTACCAAGGAAGAGGTAGAAGTTGACTCCCTAAAGCCTCCGTGGCGAGAAAAGAACAGAACGCAGTCCACGGCGGACAAGGGCAAACATCACAGGTTGGTAGGGCCTGGTAGGGTAGACGATGGTAGAAGTAGAGCCCCACCAAACACTTGGAGATCGATGTGTTTAAACTTGGCTCCTTTCAGTTGCGCAATGATTTTTCGCTCCAGGCACGACTGCTTCGGACAACTTTGGCGGATGGCTGAGACATAGACAGACTATATCAGTTTGTGCAGAAGATGAGCTTGTGTGACGTTGCTTCCCAAACAGATACAAGCCTGGTAACACTCAAAAAAGGGGTCACATCACAAAGCTGGAGCAAACTCTGTGCGGAATTGGTCCTCTATGGATAAGTTTTTGACAGAGGACCACGAATTGGTGAAAAGGGTCTTGGACGGTCTTGGACACTGACCAGTCCAATCCCATGTCCAGATGTGAGGGCTTGCATAATCACCCCCCATTTTGTAGGGTGATGACCACACAGACATGAATCTTCATTTGCTGTTGGCTGTTGGAACTAGTTCAGTGCCATCTACTTGAGGCGTGTCGGTCCATGTTTCTAGAATGAAGTTTCCCTCACTATGGCACTATGGACATCGACCGAGGCTCATGGTGCTTCGGCTGATGCTGCAATTCATCAAGCGTGGCTCCGATGACCAGGATTGTGAGCTTGAGGCTGGGTTCAGACGCGTCGCGGCATGTGAGCGGAAAACTGGCAGAGTTGCAAAGTCAAGATACATAGCATGTAATTACAAAGTTAGCGCATATATTATGTCATATTAAAGGATGTAATTATATAACTTAACCATTCAATCCAATATGTTCTTAAAGAATCTCAAACATGTTTTCGTTCCGTTTCGACGCTCAGGAAGTGGCCACGGAGACGCTAAAGAACCTGTTGGGGGTCTTGGCCAAACCCTCAGACCCGTCGTGCGCATCGCTTGGGTATTTTTCGGTTCTTAGGACCCCTAAGAGGAAAGTCCTGGAGGAGGAACTCCTCAGGCGATTTGAGATGCATTTGACTCCATGAGTCATTTTCGATTCTTTGGACTCTTTGGACGTGACTGTGCAGCACATTTTGGCACTAGTAACAAGAAGCTACTAGTAGCTCCTGGCATTGCTACTAGTAGCAAATAGCTACTAGTAGCAAGGCACCTTACTACTTGGCACATTTTGGCACTTAATGTTTTTTTTTGGGATACGTTTTATGAGTAGTTCAGGCATGTTCAGGCCCGTGACCAGTCGACCAAGTGGTCACCATGGCCCGACCGAATCGACCGAAGGCCCCGACGTGAGGTGAGTACCAAGATCTTAGGCTTCATGGCGCCCAAGGTGGGTTGAGGAGAGTGGATGAGGGCGGTCGACATGGCCGAGTAAGACCATCGCAAATGGCCTCCAACCGCCCATAATGTGGAGCCTAATAGCGATGGTCTCTAACCTAAGAGCGATGGCCTAAGTAATGACCTGTCACAATATGGAACTTGGGCATCCGCAAACACCTGAGAAGGGTAATCTGCTGGGCTGAAAATATACGAAATATATATATATATATATATATGCATATGATGTGTGTAAGGTCTTCAGGGGCCTTCCTTTGCGCATAAGCTCACATTGTGTTCGCATAAGTAGACCGAGCGTAAGTAGGAGCGTAAGAACATTATACGACACACGGCTTTAATCACGTGTAATTGCTTTGCACATTGCCAAAACTCTGCAGACCCACAAGAGTCAAAACAAACGATTGTTCGAACCCTGTTTCTGGGAAGAGCATTCTTCAACATGTTTGTTATTGGTAAGCCATGGTAAACCTAAAGTGAGATTACTTTCAACCATCCACCGAAACCTAGAACTATTCATCCACCGAAAAGCTGGGTGGGCAATCAGACCCTTCCATCGCCAGAGGCCTTGGCGGTGGATTTGATGTTGTTCCTCCTAGTAGCTTCTTGTTACTAGTAGTAAGAATGCTCCTAGTAGCGATGCCAGGAGCCCCTAGTAGCGTCCTTGCTCCTAGTAGCGATGCCCTTTGTTCCTAGTAGCGTCTAATACTGTTGAACGCAGTCAATCAACCGACACAACCAACAACTTGGTGTGACTTGGTCATTGGGGCGACCGCATATCGCGGCTGCTGTGGACACCAGGCGGCCGACGGCGCAGCGGGGGACACCTCCGCCCAGCCTGTTTGGTGGTGTGGACACTTGGGATCCATAGGATGAACATTGAGTTGTAGAGTGCCTGGAAAGGCAATTGTTTGTCTCAAGACACCACGAGAAACAGTGCCCAGCACAGCAGCCGCTCGAAAATGCCGAGAGTTGGTCCAAGATTCCCAGAAAGCCATGATCCAGAGCATGTCTTGGAGGTTAACATCCAACATGGCAGACAAAACATCGAAACACAATGTTGATACTATATACCAGATGTATGTACACACTTCCCATCATGAAACATCAAGTGCATGCACGCCTTGCTAACCCTTTTCAAAAACGATAGCAAGCAAAGACCAGCATCGCTGGGATCACTGAACTTTTCGAGTGCAAGACTGCTTGAGTGAGCGGGGTTGGGGATCAGGTCAGAGAGAGAATAGCTTTGTTTGCGGACTGAAGTGCTTTGCCAAGTAGCTGTCAATTTCCTGGTCCTCGATGTTGTGTATAGACTGTGGACAAGATGTTGCCGAATCAACGACCTTGGTCCCATGTCATCCCATCCCTGACACCACCCGAGGCAGATGACCTGGGATTGCATCGAGGCAAGAAGTTCCCACCGGCGAGGGGGGGATCCCGTTCTACCGGTCGCTTCATGCTGGCAGTCGACTCCGGCAGAATTTTGTCATTCATTGTTAAATTTTGGGAACACCAATTTGTTGACTCTCGCCAAAATCCATGTTCCACAAGAACCCACCAAGCTAACCTTTGCAGGTCTTTGTGCCCGGCTTCGGCGAAGACTTCAGCAGGCGGATTTTGTGGAATGCACATTGAACCGGCGTTGTTGCTTTCCAACAGGAGAGAAAAGGGCAGATATGGAGCAGCCGAATATTGATAATGCTGTTATATCATATCTTGCTATCATTGGATAATATTTGAGGTTGGTTTGAACCTCAGGAAGATCAGCGGGACATGTTTGGGTTGTACAGTATTATCATGATGTATCATGGGATGTGCCTGGGTCCGGTGGCTTCACCAGAAAAACATGCCTTTAAGTTGGAGAGAGAAGCATGCTCTAAGCTAAAGCCTCAAAGGACAAATCCAGATGTTCAATAACTTTCAGAAAAGAAGATCATTCTGCTCAGTTATTTGGAACACCAGTCATAGGACATAGGATCTCAAAAAAGCTAATGTCGCATCCTGCCTGGACAGGTCCTTGCTGGGCTCACCCCCCCGAGGCCTGCGAAGAAAGAGCACAAAAAGATACAAAAAGGGTTGGTCCTTCAACCTCTTGGGTGTGTGGCAGGTAACATATTCGAGCGACAGATATCGCCTACCCCGCGGCTTGGGGAGATATGAGGGATCTCCGCCTTGTGCCCAACAAAGCATTCGCACTTCCAGGGCGTGATGCTGTGCATTGAAGTTAGTTGCTTGTCCTGTGGGGCTTTAGCCAGAGACACAGTTTTTTTGAGGTTCCCAACGCTATGAATTTGTTTGTTTTCTCTGCAGGAGTAGGGTTCAAAGAGAGCATTTCATGGCCTAAGCACAATCATTTGGCTACATGTGTGCTACATCATGCTACATCCATACCATAGACGTCCAAGAGGCAGGGAAGATGATTCGGCTTGCTTCACGGAACCTCGCCGATTAGGTGCAGTGGCGAATTTGAGCCATGTGCCGATCAAAGGAGGCATGGGAACACTTCATCTTCGTGCCCCTGCCACATTCGCGTCTTGCGAAGACCAGCAACCCGGCGTTGGTCTAATTGAGGTGGGAAAGTAGGGCTGGTTCTCAAGAAGCTTCGATGCCAAGAGGAGTGAAGCGAACTGAAGCAAGTAGCCTCATTGGCAGAAACCAAACAGCAACTGTACATAGAATTATGTTCGGCATGTTTGTGACCTAACAACTCAGTGGCCAGCTCTTCCTTCAAGCATTTCCCCTTCAGCGTCGTCCTGCGTTTGACTGAGGTCTAGTCCCTTACTCAGTGGAGCATAGACGTGCTGATGAACATCATAGTGGCCGGACGGCTTGGCAGGAGCGAGGGGGAGCGCCAGCTCGGGAGCATTGCATTTTTCCAAAGCAAAACGCGTCCTCATGAGTGTCAGAGTGTCAGAGTGGCGTGTGCGGCTGAGCCGCAGAAAAGGAGAATGAGCTTGGTAGTGGAAGCCCTCCTGCCTTTGATACTTCCTGGTGGCGGTTTGCATCATCAACATGTTTGAGCTCGAGCTTGAGTTTTCTGTCGTTAGTAGGTTCCAGGTGTACTTCATGCCAAGACCTATATTATATACATTGTTTCATTGTCCCTATGGATTTTCAGTCCAAACCACCGCGCGTACCGCCGCGAAAATCCCCGGCCAATCTCCACGAGGAGATGGTTGAGGCTTTGGGGCTGGCGTCCGCCATGGGGCCAATGGCGCCCAGTGCGGAGCTTGGTGATCGGAGTCTGTTTGATGAGCTTCGACTGGTCAGTGATCAGTGGTCTCAAAGTAGCTGGCAAGGCCCCGCAGGATGTCTTTTTGGGATGTTATTCTTCAACCACCTTGGAAATTCTGCGACCTAATCTGAAACCACTATGAGGTTTGCACAAGAGCCCCTTAAGCCCTTATTTAAGTGGTCAAGACCGAGTCAAGACCTTGATAGTGGTTGATCGGGGAACTCAACCTCAGGTTTATAGTTCAGTAGAACTGGCAGGTTTGGGTCATGGCTCAGGAGGACGTGGGCCTACTAAACCACAACCATAATATATATAGCCATGTCTCCATCCAGGTGTTTTTTCATGGCAGATGTCACATTAGAACCTTGGACCCATGCTTTAGGAAAGGGCCGTTTACTTTTGTTTTCTAAAGTCTGACTTGTCAACCGGTTTGCCCGACCCAGGTGCTGCGTTCATGAAGCTGGCGATGATGGTTCCTCCTCCGCCCACCCTGCCGCCACCAGCCCCTCCGTGGTCCGCGGCCGTCCCAGCGCCAGTGCCGCCCAGTGCTCCAGTGCAGCAGTTTAGCCTCTTAGTCACTTGGTGGAGAAATGTGGAGGCGGAAGTGGCAGCGTGCAGCATGGACCCCATCACAACTAGATACCCTTAGACTTGTTTGGAAATGGGTTGCCAATCTCAGCCTGTTTTGTAAGAATCAGGATGATACACTGAAGTCTGAAACTTTGGAGTAGAGCATGTGAATCGAATTGAATGGGACTGATTCTCTCAAACTCTGTGTCCAGGGCCTTCAGTCTTGTTCGGCTCTCTAGGACACCTTGTTGCCTAACTTCAATACCGACACCTTCATTTGGCGTGTCTCTATGCTGCAAATTACTGCTCCTTGGATGATGCGGCGGGAAGGACGTTTTATTTGGAATTTTCACTTCAACTCACTAACAGCGGGACATGGCCAAGCATGTTTGCTGCCTTCAGCCAAGTTGCCGAGACAAAAGTGATGCTTGCATGTTCTGCAGATCTGAGTGTGAAGTATAGATGTTTCTGGGAATCCAAGCAACATCATTGTTTCCAGGATTTGTTGAGTGGGTGCAGTTTGTAGTTGGAAGAAACCGCAGTCAAGTCTCCTTCTTTTGCTGGATATCTTTTGGTGGAAAGAAACGGGGAATGCCAAGGACCAGGCGTAGCTACACAGACAAGCCGAGTCAAAGGTGTGTATACAGTTACCCGAAATAGTGAACGCTTGTTCTACCGCGCTCCAGCAAAATGCTTGCTTGGGGCTAGGATGCGCTAGGGAAAAATACAGTTGCAGCCACAGGTGCTCATAATAAGAACCCCGTCATCATGGAGAGTTACTCTTGTGACTGGGGCTTGGAGGTCACCCTGGGTGTATTGGCTGGGCTAGAAGTCTTGTTGGAGCCCAACTTTTCATAATTTGAGGTCGTACAGTAGGGAGGTCGACGATCGCATGGAATTTGACAACGGTGTACTTCTGGAGGATACCATACTCACCATAAGCACTGCGTCAGACACCATAAGAGGTGTGGGTGTGTCTTGCCATGCTGAATCATCACTGAGTCATGTGATGCTTGGGAGGTTTCAGACGGTTCTGGAAGCTGAGGAATATATTGGCTCCTTGCTGCTAGGCTCCTTGGCAGTGGCAGTCACCCATCGGCTGTGGGACTTTCCAGTGCCACATGTCGACTGTACCATGTCAAGGGATTTGTCGAAATGTTAAACCCACTGGATATACTGTGTATATAATATGTTATATTCCCCTTCTGCAACAAGGGTTACAAGGTTTCGGAGTATCACATGCACTGCAGGATTGCTGGCCTCCATTCTGAGACCCTTGCGTATTCCGAAGCAGTATTAACTCAAACCGAACTGAGAGTGCTGAGAGCATGTCAAGGCCTCTTAACCTCACACTATAGTGACTGGGTTTGTCTTTGTGCACCGGCAGCAACGCACTGTGTTTGGCACTCCACCTTCACACGTTCAGCACCAAAAAGTCAGCAAACCACTTCCCAAGATCCATCGTGCATGGCTGCTTTGTTGCGCCACCACGAATCATCCATCCACATTGACCAATCCGAAGAACTCCCACTGCATCACTCGTCATACATTGGGCCCATCAATTCTGCATGTTTCTGCCTCTTTCTGCAAGGTTCGGCTTATGGATCTCCGAAACTTTGTTCTTTGTACCTCCTGGGCGCCTCGTGGGGCCCGGCCATTGCGCAGGGCGCAGTCTGGCGCCTCATGTTGCCAATGATGCTCCACGCAACAGGGCTGCGGGTGAGTCAGGCGACGATGCGTGGTCGCTTAGTGCGGCATCTTCGGGAAGATTCAAAGGGTCCGAACATAGAACCATTTACTATATAGTTTCATTTATAAGCTATCCTCCTCAGGTGAGCTGTGGGTGGGGACACCAAAGCACCAAAGGTCGCACTTCGATCCAGTTTTGCTGAATCACTTGCTTGTGATCACCTACAGTAAAGAGCCGGCTTCAGACTCTCAGAGCTTAAACGGAAGTACCAGGAGCATCGCTTGAGACGGAGAGGAAGTGTACTTTGGTCGTCAATGAGTGTTGCGTATCAAGTGACATTGCAGCATTCCCACGATTGTTCCACTCCATCTTACCGCTGCTGTGGGTACACCACACTGTCATAACCTGCGCTAAGGGTGGAGACATTTTGGGAGTCTCCATTGAGACCCACTGAACATCCGCAAAACCAATGCCATTAAGGCCATTACCTTATTGGTCCAGTTTGTGTGGTCTGTTGAGGTCCTTAAATATAGATAAAGTAGATGTTCTTGAATTTTCATCGATTCCTTGGGACATTTGTCTTTGGGGTTGATCTGAGGCAAATGCACTTCACATTTTCTTCAATCTCTTCTTCCAGATGCGCATTGGATTTGGTATGGAGAAGCAGCACCTTGCAGTGGATTCAGAAACAGGTACCTGCGCCTTGAAACCATTCATGCTGTTTGAGAAAGCCAAGCGTTTGGACACCAATACGGCTGGGGTCAGGTAACTCTGTACCCTGTGGTTCCTTCATGGAATGATATGGAACTATATATATATGTGATATACATATATATGTGATATGTGATATGTGCCAATCTCTGCAACCTTGCCTTTCATAGTAAATCTCAAGCAAGAGAAAGGGCTCCACCTGGCTTTCCGTACCTTGTCTATCTTGAAAAAAAAAACCTTTTCCAGTTCCCACGGTATGATCCAGTAGCCTGTGACAGTGCAAGATATTGCAAGGTACAAATGATTTCTAGGTTGCTTGACCGTCACCCTCATGGACTTTGGCATGTTCCTTACCGTCGATGCTCGACAATGATCTCAAGCGTTAGTTGCTCATGTGTGTGGAGTTACACGCCAGGTCAAGTGGGCACCCGATCAATGGATGCTCATGAGCTTTCCCTTAGGAGGGGAGTTGTACAAAGCAAACAGCCACAACAATCTGTCACGTGGCACACCCACCAGGTTTGGGCGTCGGAAGTTCTGCCTGCTCTACATGCCGCCCGGCTATGCTCGGTGGAATCGTATGGTTACCCGTCCACCACAAGGCCAAATCAGACTGTAATGAAACCCTAGCCTCGTTCTGTAAGCCATGCGGGCCCTGTGTTTTTTCTTTCTAAAGATGCTTGCCACGCTTGGCCAAGACATGCCAAGACAAGCTCCGTGCTTGGGTTTGGTTGCAAGACTCCCCCTCCTCAGTAATCAACCAAGCGCGATAGTCTTTGTGAATTGCAGATCTCCGTGAACCAATTGCCCCTCTGAACGCGCATTGCACTCTTGGGACTTCCTGAGAGTATGTTTGCTTCAGTGCTTATTTTACCTCCTTGCAAGGTTCTGTGTGCAACCTTGTGCCCTGGCCAGCCACGGGTTAACTTGCCCATGGCTTGCTGAGTATCGATCTTTTAGAGCTTGCTGATGTTCCATCAAGAGTCCCTAATATCAACACACCACGACACCAAGCCGTGACCACGTGATGGCGGAATGCCAGGTTCTGTGGCTTCCTGGGAAATTTGATTTCTGTGGCCGTGGACCCTATGAAGCCGCTGGGCAGATGGGGAGAGTGACCTATGCGGTTAGTACTCATCATGAATTGTGGAACCCCGAGAAACCACCAACAACTATAACTATAACTATATGACGCAGCTTTGAGATCATTGAGATGTTTGTTGCGCTCCCGCTACAGTTGGCCCACAAGGTTAACAATCTGCTTGTAGGTCCAAACCCTGTACCATCCTAAAGATCCAACCAAAAATTCACCGTGGGGCTCCTGGCATCACTTCTAGGAGCTAGGGGCTCCTGGCCGTACTACTAGGAGCAAGTAGCTACTAGTTTTTCATGCCTTAGCGGCCTTGGCGGTCCACGTGGCTTTTTTCCCGGTCCCCGGCCCTTCACCTTGCTCGGTGTTGAGGCTGGCGGTGGGCGCTTCAACCAGCGGCTTCGGCTTGCTCGGGGTCTGGGCGGCCGAGGTGCTCTTGACCTGGGACCTGTGGCTGGGCGCAAGCGGAGTAGAGTGTGCAACAGGGAGGACTCACAGGTCCACAGGTAGCATAGGTGGAGACATAACTGCATATAAATTATATAATCAATAATCAATGTCAATAATCATCAATTTTGCTGGGCCGGCGGCAAGGAGAGATGCTTGAGGTGCAACACTTTTAACTGATCTATGTGTTTTCTTCCATAAAGGGGTTGGGGAATGGAGCATGTGTTAAATTTATTTCGGATGCCGACTTATGCCCGAGATACCTTGGTCCAGCGAGACGAACTGGCAGGATCATGCAGGATCTTCATACCTGGCCAGGTCGCCTGGTCTCTCTCTCTCTCTCTCTCAAGAACGATCAACGGCTCAACATGTCCAAACCACGCGGCCTGCGATTCCCCCCTTAGGAACGCATGCTCCCAACCTCAGGCCTCTCAATCCTCTCATCTACATGAGCCATGCCAAATGGAACGAACTCGACCTGCCATACTGCGCGGCACATCGCTCGGCGCCACGTGATGGCACCAACCTCTTTGAGCAGTGGTCTTCAAGCATTGTTGGCGACGAGAAATTCCCTATGCGCGCCAAGAAATAGATTTGTCTTACGAGCAAAACATAGCAAAACCATGTGTTCAATTCCAACAACCTCCGTAGAAGATCCCCACCCGACGCTGTTTCAAGATTTGCCGAGTCTGTGACATAAGTGTGGCAGTGCCAAGCGGGACTGTATTTAAAGTTTGGTTTGCATTGCCGCTTCTTAAGGGGCTTGGGTGAAGAACTCGTCAAGACTGAGCCCTTTTCGGCAGGGTACCCTCCCTCAGCAAAAGAAATGCAAGCACAGGCCGTATGTCCATGGAAGAAACCTAGATCAAGATCCAAAAAACGCTCTCCACTGCAGAGGCATTGCGAGCAGGTGAAGGCGAGGCAGTTGGAGAGGGGGCATTGCCATTGCCAGGTGTGGCAATTGGAGATGAGGCATTGGCATTGCCAGGTGAGGCAGTTGGAGCTGAGGAGGGCAGCAGCATACTGGGGGCAATCAAGGTAACTGAGCCAAACAGATAAATATTAACAATTACTGTAATATAATATGTTTGATCAAGCCAAATGTTGCCCCGAACGATGAAGTGATTATAAGCCAGCCTGTACAACGTTCAGAGTGCGATTAGGTCCTGAGCATTGCCTTGTTTACATCGGGTAGAAGCCGAAAGACAGCCTGGTACCATGCACACACGAAAAATCTGGACATTGTCCGGGCATCAAGCCCAAAAACCTCTTGCCCAGCCAGACAGATTCTCACGCTTTGCCCCTGACCTTAAAGCCTGAAAGGATGGTGAGGCTGCACGCGTGTTTGAGGTTGCCATGACTTTTGCAAACGCACTATTGTACATGCTTGCAGTTAGGGATGGGGAGTGAGTTGTCGGTAGTAAGATGCTCTTAGGACTGGCCTTAAGTATGTTTCAGTCCTGTAGTGGAATTCTGTCTCCTAAATAATCCACCAATGTCTTCCAATAATCTGGATATGCACTCCAACTTGTCCAAATGGCACCTTTGTTATGGGGCCTTCTGGCGCCAACATTATCACAGTTTTTTCAATTTACAAACTGCAAGCAGCGCCGCATGAGCTGGATTTGACAAGTGCCAGCACTCCGAGTTTTGACTGAGGTTGGGTGAGAGTCGCTCACGGATCTTCTTGTGGTTTGCCTTCATGCGCCCAGTCAGTCAAGCGAAGCACTGGGACTTTATTGGTTGAATTACATTACTGTACATATAAGAACAATTTTTTTCAGCATGCCATCTGCCGAGAGTTGAGTTGGTGTTTATATTGGTGTTTGGTTACCACCATAGTGAATGTTTTTGTAATGTATAGGTCTTAATTCCCAAAACAAAAGATTCCCTGAGGCCTAAAAGGCACAAGGTGGTCCGGTTTAACAATGTGATACTTGGCTGTACCAAACTGAAACTACACGGCTCAGCCAAGAAGTCAACGAATTCCTTGGTTCGACTGGTGGTTTCATATAGCTTTGGAAACTGGGAGGGATGTTTGTTCGATGTGGATGTATCGAGGTATCCATTAGCAGATAGACACTAGCTGATCCGTCGTTCCAGGGGACAAGGTGTGGAGGGGTGACCAATGTTTTGCTTTGCACCTCTTCCAACAAAGGTTGTGTCGGTTGTGTTACTCATGAATAGTTGGTAAATATTCCACCGTTTGAGCTGCACTTTGAAGCGTGAGTGTGAGTGCGCTAGCTTTATCACAATGTTCATTTTGTCACTAACCACCCATCGAAACATAACTGTATAACATGAAATTAACGAGTTGGATTTTCCTCTCATCACTTGTGTTTCAAAAGAAATCCTACGCCACTCAAGATGGATGTAATGAGTTTAGTTGTTTGCAAATATCCTGGGGTGGTGAACCCTCGGATTTGCTGCTTCCGGAGACCATTTGTCGGCCCTCAGCTGACCAGCTTGAAAGGTGCACCAGCTGCATCATGATGTCAACGATCTCGCCCAACGTGGACTTTGTGGGGCACTTCGCAGGGATGTTAGCCGGCTTTTTATTGGCAATCATTTTGGCCGACATGCAGGAGGCCGACAACCGCATGTTTGACGGACTTTGTGGGTGAACCAGGGCTTCCGAGGTTTCAATGGGCAATAGGAGGTTCAAGGTGTCTCAGTGCTTTGGTTTTGCAGTGTTGAGCTTGTTTTTTTTGCAGAATTGAGTGTTCATGCTTTCGGAAAAACACGTTCAACTTTGCCGCCAGGAACATCAGCCCCCATGGTATGGGAAGGCAAAGCTCTTGGCTCCTTGGAGAAGGACCCGGACAGGGTGATCCTAAAAGGGTCGACCAGGTAGACTCCAGGTAGACCTGCTTTCCGTATCTTTCCGTCGCCTTTTTCATCCAATCACATATTTGGATGTGGTGACAGTGCAGAGTCACATCACCTCGCTGTTTGATGGGGACAACATCAAGTATCATCAGAATTCCAATGTGAGAACGCTTGCTGCTATCTTCCAGCGCTCAAATGTATTAGTTGACTGTTTGCTGCAGACTGTGCATTTTTACCTCTAGAAACGATGCTTCCATGACATTAGTTTGTGGTGTTCCTGCTCCGAGGCAAAAAAATGCAACAGCCCTGATCGTGATCGTGTCTTTGGTGCGGGCCATCACTCTTGGTCCAGAGCCTTTGCTATTGCTTTTGGACGTGTTGTGTACTGTACGCATCAGGAGCATAGGCTAGATAGAGAGAGGGAGAGGGGCGGAATTAGATGAGATTCAGTGTATGCATTTAATATATCTTACTAATCATTTAATCAATTTGGATTAATTTGAGTGATGCACTATGCACCTGAGTACTTCGCATTGGTTTGTGATTCCATGAGTGAACGTAATTATATGATATTATATGATATTATATACATTCATCCAACTTGCCGTGAGTGATTTTCCATCGACATTCCCTGAGATTGTTTGGTAACAAGAAGCTACTAGTAGCAAGGACGCCCATTAGGTGAAGGCCTACTAGTAGCTAGAAGATGCTAGAAGCTACTAGTAGCAAGGCAAGAAAGCCTCGAGTCCGGCAAAAACGCACCTTTTCGCCATACACCCGTCCCCCCCAGTCGCTCAGCCAGTCAGTCACCGAATCACCAAGGATGGTCCAATCCCTTATTGCGGCACCATCTTTCATCCACGTCGCCTGCCCTTCTGAGAGCCCAAACTGGGGGGCACCTAGCGAGCCAAAGAAGCATGGGACCGAGGCCGAGAGTAAACGCATCGGCACTTTATTGATTCAACATCTAAACTATGCACAGAACAAAGTTGAACAAAGAGGAGAACACAGAAAAGGACTTGTCCTGAAAGAAGGTCCCATGTTCGTGTCATTTTGTTTCCATTCGTTTCCTTTGCGTGTAAATAATAGGGACATCAATCACCCCGCAATGATGTCGGTCTGACCTTCTCCGTGGTCGATACATTTAGTATCGGCCATGGGGAGTCTGCTATGATCTACGCTTCATGGGTGTGACTTCAGAGAAGCCGACCCAGTTCGTATACCAGTATGAATGATGCTTGTTTCTTTCTTTGTCGTTGGTGACAGCGATCAACTACAAGGAAAAGCCCGGTAAGGATAATCTCATGTGAAAGCGGGAGGAAGTTTGGGACAATCCGTCCACAGATTCTGAGGCACACCCCCACTGTTCTGTTGAACCAAAGAGCATCAGCTGCGAAACAAAGATCGCAGGGAGAATGAAGGGACGATGCCACTGGGAAAAGCTGCAGACGGCGATGGAAAAGAAACGGTCACGGCGAATTGGCCTGGAGACATGGCAGTAGTAGATGATTTTCCTTGCCGAGGTTTCGGTCATGTTGGGTGGTGCTGGTGATTTATGTCCAAATTGCATTGGCAATGTTGTATGAATATGTTTGGCTGAAGATCAACCATTTATTTTTGTTTATATTTTGGATGGCACTGTTGGGCCACACCCATATCAGTAAGTTAGACGGAGTTACTTTGTGTCTTGTGGGGTCCAAGTATTGGAGGGACGCCTCCTACTGCCTACTTAGTGTCTCAAAAAGGAGATCGTGAAGACCGGAGACCCGTCCATAACCTGGCGGTAGCAGGAAGAATAAAATATATACAATAGTCATTTCTTTACATGGTTTCTAGTATGTTTTTCTCGTGGGAGATCCGGAAATCCCGCCCAAAGAACCTCCTACCACTGGCCCCAAACGCGGAGGCACTCACGGCCTCGCCAAAGGGTGAGGCCACGGTGACACCGTCACCCACGGAAAGCACCTCCGCGCCAGTGTAAGACGGAAAACGAGTCGCGCGGCTTGAGGCAGAAGAGGTGACCCAGTTCTTACAAACTCAGAATGGTTGGTTTTGCCTTCATGGCCAGTTGAGAATCAATAGACAAAAAGTTGGATTCATGTTGGAGTTGACCACTGGGAGCTGAAGCCGGTGCAGTCCATCATTTTGGCCAACCCAAGGTCGAATCTCTTTTTGTCTCTCTCACACATACAGCATGCGCACGTTCGGTTGGTCCATCTATTTAATAGCATAAAGATCAAGATAAATACATGCTAGTGCATAGTTGCATCAGGACCCTTAGTGCCACTGTGCTCCATGCCCTCCCAAGTCTCCACCGGGCCAAGAAGGCCTCGCCGGTCGCTCAAGCTGATCACGTGGGACCAGACCACCACGCAGTGGAAGACAGTAGCTCTCAGCGTTCGGCAGAGGAAATTCAGAATATTTGGCCACATGGTAGCCACAGTAGCCACACAGCTCATACTAGCTCATAGGCACGCATAGGCAGCTCTGATTGGATTGAAGCAAAGAAGTGAAGTCAAACAGAGAGGTGTGTGTTGTGTGTGTGTTTGTGCTTTTGTGCCAAGTCGTTGTGGGTACCAAAGGGATCAATGAAGAAAGAAAGGCTTCTTAAACCTTTTTTGGAGTCAGTTTTGCCCTCACCACGCTGAGTCCAACCATCCTGAGAGGGTTCCTCATCGGCCCACATCATACCCAGGCGAGAGCTGATCTCATCGGTTCTGTTTTCCCACCTGGGCCGAACTCTGTTGAAGGATTTCAAGACCACCTGACCTTTTTCGAGAACATCTCCGAAACGTACTTGCCGGAGGACCTCCCAGGTGGAATTTCCAACTCCCCAGCACTCAGTGGGGGTCGCTTTGATATCCCCCACTACTTCGCCATTCCTCACCAATCCTGCTTGCCATGGCTTCAGTTCTGCTGTTCGTCGGGGGCCATTTGGGAACTCGACTGAGGTGGAGACGGAAATCCGCCCGGTCGAGGGGTCAACACCGGATTGACCGAACCAGTCAAGGTGTCCATGCTGTGTTTCAATATCAGTATCGATATCATCCAACCGATTTGCGCAGGTGGAAAGCCGCAACTGGCCTCACCCATCTTCAGGTGGTTTGAAGTCCAGAATCAAGAGCTACATGTGATGAACCCTGAAGACTTGCGTAATCGTTTGACATCATTCAACTCACTGTGTTCTTCCCCCAGCCATTTCTGAATTCCGAGCTGCTTGGCCAGCTCCATCTCGAGGGACCTCACCGATTTGCCTTCAACTTCATGATCAGCGAGTTCTTGTTCCGACATGGCCCAAAGGTGGAGCATGTGGGACGACAAGCTTATCAATGTTCTAGTTGGCATTCAAACTCGTCAGGAAACTGGAAGCATCGCTTTCGAGGAAGCTCAGCGATTGACCCACCTGCTGTCAATCAATGGGTCTATTGTTTCCGTCACATCCAAAGAACGTATAATGAATCAGACAACACAAATTGATTTGGTTGGGTTTGAGGCGGGGGAATCCACTGTGTGGTCCATGGTTTTACTTTTACGTACAAACTGTCCCTCCAGTCGAGCTTGAGACACTCGCATCATTTTGGCTCATGTGCAATGGCCTAGGCCGTCATCTTCTTCGTGGTGGTTGCTGTAGCTGCCTCCATGTGGGAAGACTGCATGTGTTGCGCAGTGTTGCGCTCTAGCCGGCACCTGATGGTACTTGGAATCGCTCAAATGGGACAAGCCACAAAACACATCGTTAGTTTGAGGTCTTCCACATTCTTCTTTTGAGAATGTGAAGTACTGTAAAGGCGTGTCTAGCCGAATAGTGTCATGTCCTCCAACAGCAGTTGCCGCCACAGAAGCTGGTGAATCCGCTGAGCGGGTGTCAACAAGCGGATCTGCCAGGATGGCCTATGTGGCATGGAGAGGGTCAAAGTTGGGAAAGCTCAGCCAGATGGGTCCGCTGAAAGAGACCTGGTTCGCTTCGAAGCAGCCTGATATGTTCCAACTCATATTTAAAAGGACAGCTCTTTTCTGCCAAACAAAGTCAAGGTTGCTGAATTTTCAAGTGTCTACAAGCACTACGACTGAACATCAGTTTCATCAAGTTCCTTTTGCGGTGTGGAGGTCGAACAAATGACCTTTGTTGATAGACTCATAGTCATAGACATATCCCAGCATTTGTTTTCACAGTCTGCATGCTTTTTGCTATCAACCCTGGGCACAGGGACACCAGAAGAAGAGGTTTTGATCAAGGGCATATTCTAGCTTCGATATGCTTCGATCCTACCAATTGAGGTAGCTGACTGACTGAGATGCAATTAAATACCTCTCCACATATTACTCTGTTTTTGTAGGCCCTTGATTTAGACACAATACAATAAACAAAAATAGTCAGATAAAACACACCGGGTTGTGATTGATGCTCCTGGATTGCATTTTGCCTTTTGTCAGGCCCAGCGACTTCTTTGTTGAGGCGGCCGAACCGTTGGATGTACCGTTGGGGAGTAGTTAATTGATAATGAAATGTTTGGGACCCTCCATGGGGGTGGAACTTTCTGTGCCGAACTGCAAGACTTTCTCAGAAGCGGCTGCTTCTGGATTCCCAACAATCCAAAACTCTGATGAGACTGGGATTCTAGCTTAGATGGTTTTTGGTACCCCAAAACCGAGTCTCTGTCTTCATTGCATATCTTTTTTGTTTCTCATGTCTTTTTCGATCGCTAATGGGTCTTCTCTTTCTAGACTCCTAGACTCCTCCTTCGCCTCCCTGGAGGCGGTCACCGAGACGTGCCCTGTCACCGAGACGTGCACTGGTGCACAGGATCCAAACCATAGCGTTACCATGCCTTCCCCTCTCGACCAGTTGGTGCAGGACTTCTTCCATCAAGCATGTCTTGTTTTTGCTGCTTTTTTTTCCCAAGCACATCAATAGTGACCAGTGAACTCCACCTTGCAGACATCTTGCATCCTCTTGGATTTTTGCGGGCCACTAAGTCACAAGGCACAAGGCCTCAGGTCATTGTTGCAGCCCGTGGCAGAGCATTCTCCTTGAATGCTTGGACATTGCTCAACTTTGGCCAGTAAGTTTGAGAACATGTGATGCCAGGTCAAAGGTGAGTCAGTTCACTGGTAGTTTGATGTTTACTATGTTTACCCCTGCAGCACGGACTGCACCGCCCCGAAAGCTTTAGCTTGGCTTGCGTTGCTCGACTCACATGTTTGTAGTCTTGGACCTTTCTTGAGCTTCACGCTTCATTTGAATTCAGCGAACTTTGGAAGACTGCCTCACCAACACAAAAGGAATCCGAAGAGGACCTTAATGACTCTCTCCACTTAAACTACTTTAAAAGGCCGTCAGTCCGTTCAGGTGTAGCCTAGACATACACGGGTGTCCCCCTGAAGTCTGCAGAGTCTTTGCGCCTCCGCAGAGGTTTGGATCTAGAGGGGCTAAGTATGGCTAAGTAACAAAAAGCAAAGCTCAAGAGATCTCACTTGGTCCATGTTGGTCCCATGCACTCGACCCACATGCTCACTTCAATCTGGTGGGTGTTCAATGCATCGTCCGAATCCCAGAAGCAGGTTCAATAGTTCTTTTCTCATTGAAAGAAGGAACGTTCTCGAGGTACCAATGTGAGTTGTCTGAAGCAGAGATCAACGCCTACTATGACTTGCCAGACTCTGAGACATTGAGGGAAAGCGTCTAATCGAAAAAGAGGTTTACAGATGTTCCGCACAGGCTGAAAGCTGCTCAACGACTCAGTTGGCGCGTAAATATACCTTTTGAGAGCAAGGCCCACAGGTATACAATGCTACAAAGGGGTTCCAGAAGGTCAATGTAGGTGTGAAAGAGCCTGGGAAAGCTATCTATATCGCAGTTCGTTCTAACATCTTCCAACCAAAACACCGTACTGTGTTCTTCCGATCAAGAAGTCGACCCTGCAAGGAAGGAGCGGATGCGGAAGCAGAAAGTGCCCGACGCTCCGGAGGATGACGAGGCGGTGGACACCGCAAGAAGCACCACAAAGGATTGGTCACACTTCACACCCCAGAAAAGCAACGCATTATCCAATTTGAGCAAGGTGAACCTAGTTTCTTCTTCTTCTTCAAAAGTCATGAACGAAAAAGGGGCCCAGCTGTTCGACATGGAATCCTGATGATCCATGATGTTCGATGTGGTCGCTTGCGAATTCTATCATGTTTTGGTTCAGAGGATGGCATAGGATCTTTGTTTTCTTGCGCCATCTTAGGAGTGACATTGAATACAAGAGGAGAGTGGCCCATCTTGGCGCGGTTGGTCAGAGGTCGACTGAATCGTTTTGATTCATCCTGTTCTTTTAACCATACCAGATGCCAGCTTGGATCCAAACTAGAGCACGGCCGAATCCCCACAGGTTTGACCGGACGAACCATCTTTGAGCCACTAAGACGGAAGTGGAAGATGGGCCCCTGGAAGACGACTTTCCTCTACAAATGGGAGGTTTTCCACTTCCATGTTAGTGAGTCGGAGTGTACAATCTATAAGGTCACATGCTTGACCTGACAGATTGTTGATCTACAAATTGGATTGTCTCGCCACTTCCTATCCTGCACTCTATGCAAGTACCAAACAAAACACTAATGACATGTCGAACAGTTCAGCGCCAGTGGATGTTTTGCCGCCAGGCGCCCGAAACTTGGATCCGGGAAGTCTTGAGCCAGGAGGAGCAGCAAGTAGGACAAAGTCTACAAGCACTGCAGTTGAAGGATGTAGAAGGCAAAACATCAGGAAATTACCTGAGATATCCTGAGATGCTGCTTCACGCACTGTCAGACGTTGCTTCCTGCTGTGTCTACATTATATAGTACAAGCATGTACTGTATATACAATCCTTCCCACACTCATCCAAGCCAACAAAATTCCATCCCACAGCAGTCCCTTTGTCAGCAGAGCCTAACAATTAGACTTTCCTATCTTGGTTGCTCGCTGCAAGTGCGTCGAAGAGTGCTCAGTTGGGTCTATAATGTGCGTTTGTCATTTGTGTCCAACTAGAGCACCAATGGGCCAATGTCAAGGACTCCGGTGGATGTGTTATTTCATGTTATTTCACTGTGCTCCTCGATAAGCACGGGGCTCCCCCGCAGGCAATATTGAATATCACACCGTTGGTGAGTTGTAGAACATTTCCGTCGAAGGCTAACACCGCTAGCATGACTGTTGGTTAGTGGGCAGTCTCAGCTCTTCTGAACAGACCTACCCAGACCAACAATGCTCAAGATCTCGTGTCTCCGCGTTGAGGAGCGGCGTGTCTTGCAGCATGCGCTGATGAAGTGGGACCCCGAGACAGGAAGGCCTCCATGTTTGGGTCTCCGAATGAGGGGACCTCCCTGGCGTTGGAGATGCTTCCAGATTGTGTCGTTGAAAACCGTCATAGATCTATATAGATCTACTGACTACTGTAGATCAAACATTATCAAACTATTTATATGTTTATGCAACATCAATGATTTGGTTGAAGTGCTTCTTGAGTGGTCACTCACAGCAGTTTTGTTCCACCCTTGCTTCCACTGAGAAACAAGCCTCTGAAACTCTGAAACCCATCCTTTGCATGATCCATGTTAGTTGTTCAATTTACTAAATCCCAGTCCCAAAGCATCGAAATCCTGCGCAGGGAGGCTTGCCGTGGCAAGGGAGGACGGAATGAGCTTACATAGGATTTACCCCAAACACTCAACCCCACAAAGATCCATTGGGCGCACAGCCGGCCCTGCTTTTAGGCCGTGAAAAAACCGTGAAAAGCTGTTGCTGAGGCGTTTGGTGAGCTGCTTCGCGGGGCCCTTGACGTTCCTGAGGGTTGGGTGTGAAGTAGGGAGACCCCCATTTACTGGTTTGGTCGCCACCTTTCTCTTTACCAAGCAGTCTACGGCGGGAGCTTTCTATTTGCATATCAATCTCCAGATTTATTGGATGTTTAAAGTGTCGAAGCCCATCAGCCATCACTGACGACCTTCTCCTATCCAGCTTCTGTGAAATCAAGCCAGTTGGTTCAGAAACCGGCGCCGAGGATAGACTAGACCAAGTCCAACGTGACAAGCCAGGCAGGATGCAAGTTCTTGTAAGGGAGTCCGGAGATCACTGAGCGGATACGATTTGAATGGCTATCAAAACTGCAGTGCTTCTTGTAAACAAGAACATTGTAAGATGGTTAGCATATTGTTTGTCCCCCAGAAGGCTGTTCCATTGCGTTTGAACATATGGGGAACCAGCCCGTCTCATGGGACAACACGGGACAACAGAGTCAGAGTGAGCCTCAAATCCGCTCCGCATGCTCCACATTTGGGCCTTGTCGGGTGATGAAGTCGCTGTGTTCGCTGATCATGAAGTTGAAGGCAAATCGGTGAGGTCCCTGAAGACTGAGTTGGCCAAGCAGATTGGAATTCCCCGATTCAGGCAGAAATGGCTGGGGGAAGAACACAGTGAGTTGAATGATGATGATCTGGTGTGTTCTTTAAATGTGCAGCTTCTGATTCTGGACTTCAAGACCCCAGAATCTGGGCAAGGCCGCCAAGTCATTTCGGCATGTGATGATGATCGGGTGGAGGATCTTGAAGCACTACTGCAACAGCCTTTGACCCCAGAGATCACAGATGGCTCTGACAGGACCCCTTTGCAAGCAGCTGCAGGAGCGGGTCATGTACAATGCTCAGAGTTGCTGCTGGAAGCCAGAGCAGAAGTGGACAAAGGGTCGAAAGTTACAGCTTTGGTTTTGGCTGCCCGCACGGGCGTCCCGGAACTGGTGCAGCTGCTTCTTCAAGCTCGTGCTGATACAGCGAAGTTCTCGCAGGACGATGGATCGACCGCTTTGCATGAGACAGCAAGGCATGGCCACTCGGAAGCTCTAAGGTTGTTGCTTGAGGCTGGGGCAGAGATAGACAAAGTGAGCTTTTTTGGAAAGACAGCTTTGCATATGGCAGCAGGGAATGGTCACATGGAAGCAGTGCAACTGCTGCTCGCGGCTGCTGCTGATCTAGAGAAAGCCATGAGATATGGAGAAACTGCTTTGCATCTTGCTGCTTGCCATGGCCGACTAGGAATCCTGCAGCTCATGCTGCAAGCTGGTGCTGGCAAAGACCATGTCACCAGTGATGGTTTAACGGCTCTTCATTTGGCTGTGGTGAGTGGTGACCCATCAGTGGTCCGCCTTTTGCTAGAAGCAAGGGCAGACAAAGACAAGGTCACCAAAACAGGTGCCACAGCGTTCCAGTTGGCGGCTGTGAATGCTGACCTCCAAGTCCTTCAGCTGCTGACAGGGATTGACCGAGACCCGCCTGTTGACGAAGTGGCTACTGCTCCCCCCCGCTTTATTGTGCAGTTGCTGGGGAACAGAAGCCGGATGCATCTAACGCCGTGGCAGAAAAGAGGACCTGCAAGATTTGCAGCGCCCCTGTCTTTCTACAGCCACCTTCTCCATTGGGGTTGAAATGTGTTTGACAACATGAGGGGTCATTGATGGGGCCTTTTGCGAAGAAGGATTGAGAGAGAGGGGGAGAGAGAGAGTAGAGAGTAGAGAGCACGTGTACTGTATATAAACATATAAAAACATATATATTTATGCAATATAGTAGATACTATGATATACTGGTGAAGAAGGAAAGGAGCTCAAAGGCAAACTAGAGCAAACGCCCAAACCCTGGTAGATTGACATCCATGGAGAGCAGCCCTTTGGCAATTGAACTGTGACATCATACCCTGTCGTTCACCGTCGTTCACCGTCGTTCATGCAACTGATCCCCATGTCAATTTGGAGTCTAAACAGAGGTTTCCAGGTCTTCTATCGGTTCTATGGTGTGCAAACTTCTTCATCAAATGATTTGACTTTCAATTAGTTTTGTCACATGCTGCCAGGTAACTGGAACCTGTGGAAGCAAAAGTTGATCTCCGAACGCTACTGGGCTTCACTCCTGGAGGCCAGGTCGTCGTGTTCACCGGCTGACTGGTGACTTGGTCCAGTTTCGAGAGATTCTGGGAGACGTCTTAGAGTCTGGGTCTGAAGCGGAAGTGTTGCTGAGGAAGCAGGTAGCGAGTGTTGGGTGTTGCCGCCTTTGTCAGAGCAGAGCTATTAATGTCAAAAATGTTCCAAGCGATGCCCTGAGTGGTATTCCATCAGTGATGAACATTCAGCATGGTTGTTGGGGCAGGCAGAGCGATTGGTCAGCGAAGAGATCACGAGTTGTGTAGCTTGGCAAATGCAAATGGACAGCAAGGAAGATGAGGGATAGTGTGAGAGTCGGTGAGTTCCGTGTTTGTGCGCCTGTTCCACATGTCCGTTCATGTCCATCCCATAGCTGGACAAGCTTGAACCTATCGAAGGTTTCCCTTGTATCATTATCATCTCCTCTCGGCTTCCAATGTTGCATCCCAATTTTTCCCTTGAAGCTTTCACTTCTCAACCTCCTCTAGGATTGTTCTCAAGGTAGGAAGTAGCTGCAACGCCTCGCAAGTCTCAGCACTCTGTGTGCACCGCGCTACAGCATGCTAGTCACTAGTGGAATTGTCAGGTTCCAGCACATGCCAGCTAGGAAGATTCTTCGCGACGGTGTTGCGGAAGATCTGGGAAAGATACTACTGTGTGTATTTGTGCAACAAATTTCAATTCCTGGCCCCTTGGAAACATCATGTTGATCAACTGCAACATATGTGAGATGTCCGCCGGGATGCCAGGAGCCAAAGACCGCCTTTCTTTTTTCTTTGCGAGCTTTGAGCCCTCACACCTGGACTCATCTCTGAGCCACACTGACTATTTTGGCACTCAGTATGCCTGTCGGCCTTAGTAAACCTATGTAGCAAGTTAACTAACCAGTAGATCAAGCCCGAGGTAGAAGATCACCACGCACGTGCCACAGGTTCTCATTGATGAATCCAGGTGAAGTCCACTCCTCAAGGCCACTCAAACGGCACGTTCGAGCGCTTTCGCCGCCTCACACCGAGAGAGGTCTCAGAAGCCGGAGTTCTAGAGCCTGGATGGTCCTGCCTGCTTGTATTGAGGGCTCCTGATATATGAAGAAATGGTCAAACATATTGGAAGGAGATTGCCGTGTTGAGTTTATGAAGTATTAAGTTTGGGGCACTCCAGCTGAGTTGATGCAGAGCCTTCTGAAGGTTTGAACGTCAAGATACGGACATATGTTGTGCCCACATGTTAGGTGTGTTCTATGCACATAGCATAGACAGGCTTGGAGGGAGGCCCTGGTGTCAGCTTCTTGAGGTGGAGCAAGAAGCTACTAGGAGCAAAGGGCATCGCTACTAGGAGCAAGGACGCTACTAGGGGCTCCTGACCTTACTACTAGGAGCAAGAAGCTACTAGTAACAAGGACGCTACTAGTAAGAGTCCGAAGACCAGATGACCAGCTCACGATTTCGAAGACGTGTTCTGTGGCCAGGAATAATCACATTTTCAACCAGGCCCATCGGGGCGTCGTGTGTGACTGTGTTTTTCTCCACTCTTCTGAGATGCTTGGCATTTTTGTGAAATTTTGGTTTGTGACATGTGATATGGATGCGGCCCCCCCAAAAAGCAACAAAGGGACCCACAGGTATTGTATTGGTCAAATTTATCCTTGCCAGTGGGTTTGGCGCACTATGTATGGCCAAATCCGTCCAGAGTTGTGCAATGGTGGGGTTTGAGATTCTAGGTTGGAGCTCATCCCTACTAGGGTGGAGGCCATCGCTACTAGGGTGGAGGCCATCGCTATATGATTAGGTTGGAGGCCATCGCTAGTAGGTTGGAGGCCATCGCTATTAGGTTGGAGCTCATCGCTACTAGGGTGGAGGCCATCGCTAGGAGGCCATCGCATGGGCAATGTTGATGTGTTGGCCTATGTTGGCAGTTATGTTGGCCTACAGATCCCTGTGCGCATTTTCACTGGATAATGCTGGGCCTTATGGCCACTAGAAAATGGTGTTTTTTTCTAGTAACCTATATTTGGTGATTTGGAACAAAACCACCCATTTACTATAAATTGCAATGTTGATGAAGCCAAAATAGGGATCATGACCTTGAAGGCCACAAACATAAACATCTTTGATATGTCATTTTTTCCACTTTCTAGTGAGTCTTTGTTTTTTTACTGTTAGCCTTTGGAATCTATGTCCTTCTATTTTCTAGTGGGGTGCACGCCCATTTTCCAGTGTCAGATCCATGTCCCGCAATTTAGGTGCTAGAAAATGGGGGACATAACCCCACCTGGGTAATACACACAGGGATGCCTACAGTAACATTGGTGAGCCTAACACAAATTTACTATTTTTTGGACACTTATACAGTATATATAGTATAGAGTACATAAGTCCGAGTCCAGATTGTTGATTATTTTGTTTTGATATTGTTGAGCTACATTGAACTTCCGGCTTGCTTACAGTTGGCATGGGCATGGCAGTAGTTGGTTTGTATCAAGGTGGCACTGCAAGGAGACACAAAGAAACGCTGGCTACTGGCCACCGCTACAAATTCACAGGCTGTGCATTTATGGCGGCAACAAAAGCAACAACTCGCCGAGAAGAAGGAGGCATCAAAATTGGGGAAGCGGAAGCGTTCAGTGTTTTTTTTGGAAAGGCTGCTAAAGCCATGTGCAAGTGAAGGAACCAGCCTGGTAGCAGCCCCGTAGGAGCAGCAGAATGAAAACGCGATCTAACCATCCTGGACCATTTGTGCGCAGAATTGTCATTGCTCAAGGACAATGAATAGATGGGGGCTGGGCTCATTTGGACCACATACTAGTGACCACCCTATGACAGGTCAAGAAGGACAAGGAGAAGCAGAAGAAGGAGATTGAGAAGGCAGAGTATTCGATGCTCCATATGCTTTGTGAGTTTCACCTGATAATTTTTGTTGCTGGTATATTCCACTTGTTGCCAACCTTCAAAACTGATGTGCATTCCAATCAGCGATCCTCCTACAACTGGGGTCAGAAATAGGTGGCATGTGGAGCCAAGGCGGAAAAGAGAAAGGAGGTCGAGGCCAAATTGGCTGAAGAAGAGAAAGCAAGACAGGCGAAGCACGCGGAGCCTCCGCGGAGCCTCCGCGGAACCTGTGCGGAGTATGAGAGTCCCAGCGAGAGTGGCCGAGGGGTTGGAGACTGAATGGTAGATGACAGATCAACATGAAGCGGTGTAGTGTGTTTTAGACCCTTGTTGTTGGGTTTAAGGTGAAACCTTCCCTTGTAGGTTTCCCGTAGTGAAACCTCTCAACAAGACATTTGGTGCAAGAGTCGTCGAATCTCGTGATGCGTTTTCACTGCTCAGTTGTTCTCCATCTACATAACATTACAAGACTATATAATTGTCCATTCTCAAATGCCTGGTTGCCGGACGGTTTGGTGGGTTGGTGGGTTCCAAACTGCATGGATTCATCTAGCACTTTGGACCACACTTAGGCCGATGGTGTGATTCAACTTTGCTGTAGGAACCTCAGTTGCACGATTCCTCATGGCTTTAAAGCGCAATGGTTTTGGAAAGGTCAACTAATGTGCAAAACTAGAACAGCGAGTGTTCACCAGTGGATTTTGATGGATTTTGGGCCTTGCTCCAGGAGAAGCTGGCTCAAAAAGCCATGGACAAGTTGCTGCGGGAAGAGGAGCCACTGAATGTCATTGAACAATTTCTTGATGAAGTGAATGACACTTATTCACGGAAGAGATGGCATTGCTTAAGTATGCATAGAGACTTTTCCAGGCTCCATGTTCCTTTGCAGGCTTCCATCTAGTTTCTTCACCGAGAGTATATTTTCAAGGATATATATTATATACATATATATACAGTAACTCAGTCTAACTTCATCAGAAGGCAACTTGCTTCCCCAAAACCAACCCAGATGGATCGGATCCCTGTTGATGGAGACTTCAAAGCCTGAAGCTTTTGTGGGGCCCCTTTACCATCTCAACTGGTTTTCCAGACAGCTTTTCCCTCGATACTAGGTTAGGTGAAACAAGCCGGGCCAATTGAAAGCACGTTCTTTTGGCTCTAACAGAGTGAAAGCCGATTCCCCCAGAAGGTGGATATGTTGGAATGTGTGTGTGTGTGTGTCCAACCCTGGACAAAGGGTCTTCCACCACCACTCTTTCCACTTTACACAGGCAGGGGGGCGACAGAGTCGCTGCATGGCTGTCGCCAATGAAGCTCCATGCAGTTGACTAGGATATCACGGCTGATCACCGTGACGTACCTGCCACAGCAACTTTTGACCACGCTGTCTAATTGGCTTTGTTTGTTTCCATGGTTCTTCATGCTATCACCCTCAAACATACTCGTCCCCAGCAGCCGCGCCGCCGACTTATGGCAACAATGTTAAACCTTTCAAGTGCTCGGACCCATGCACCTTTCTGTTCTCTCACCTTCCTTCCCAACGTGACTTGCGTTAACTGAAAACCAGTGTCAGAGTGTCAGAGTGTGACCACCGGAACTGCCAAAAGTCATGAGCACCTTGAAACTTGCTGCAAGTAAAAGACCACAAACTACAAACTCCTCTTCGTACCGTTGCTTCTCATTGAAACATAATGGGAAAGTAGGGCTTCATCATGCTCTTGCGGTATTCCCCCAGTGGATCAAGCAAGTGGTCCAAGAGTTCTTCATTCACAGTCAGGAAAAGCCATTCCAAATACAGCCACAAGCGATGAATCAACGGTATGCCAGTGCTGAAATTCGGACGAGCCACTTAGTTCTCTTAAATCTTGCTGCTTCCCTATCTCATTTCCCTAGTAAGCCATTTTGGTGGGGAGGGCAATGGATGTTCCTTATCTGAGTGGGTGTGAAAAGGCCTCTCACCCCTAAGCAGTTCCCACCTACGCAAACCATAGTTATGATATGTTATGATCAGGTCATGGAATTGGGAAGAACGGTACTGTATCAGCAAAAACGTCTCCCGTCCAGGTGAAAATGAACATGTCACACTCATTGAAAAGCCTTGTGTTTTGTTGTCCTTGTGGGAATTGTCCAGGACACCTGAGAGGTTCCACGACACCATCCCAGGGGGATTTGGTTCGAACGAATCTTCCGTCCCGAATCAACGCCCCTAGCTTTTCAGGAGGCACAAAGCAAGGCCAGCAGTGAGTTCAGGTTGACTCTGTGAAAGTAGACACCCAAATGTAAAGGTCGATCATCGGTGCGCTGTGAAGCAAACTTGTGACCGGGGTATTGTCGATTGCATAATTACATCAATAACAGCTTCTTGGAGAAACTATTGTGTTGTAGCTTTCAGGCCATTTGTTTTTGGATCCCGGAGTCGCTGACTCTTTGCGTCAGTGACTCCTCTCTCACTCCCATATTTCAGTCACCGAAGAAGCTCGCCCCGACTGGGCGTTTTGGGTTTTGCGCGCCATGTGGGCATTGGTCCTTTGCCAGGTAAAACCTCGTGTTGGGCCGAAGTCCAAAAGCAAAAAGAAGTGAAAAGCTTGCGGGGCGCTCCAAGTGTGTTGGTGTGGACGTGTTTGCGGTGCAATTGGCAGGGGCTGTGCTGGTGTTTGCGTCGCGGAATGAAAAGCAACCTTGTCAAGATGCAATCTTGAAGCTTCTATAAGACAAGTTCAAAACTTGACTTGTTCTCATATATATAACTTTGATGCAAATGCAACTCTCCCGCAGCTTATGTAGAAACCTCGAACTTGCCAAAGTTCGGGTCTGGTGGAGCTGAAGTTGGAGGGTTGATGTCAGATGGAAACAAGTGCATCGCTACTAGCAACAAGGGCATTACTACCAGTAACAAGAAGCTAGTAGAAACAAGTGCCACGCTAGTAGTAACAGGTGCCTTACTAGTAGTAACAAGAAGCTAGTAGTTAAAGAAGCTACTAGCATGTAACAAGAAGCTACTAGCATGGCCATCACGTTTCTCCAGGACCATTTTGCTCGCACCGTCCAGCTACTTGGGCTGTCTCAGTCGGAGGACCTTGTCCTTCTCGTCCACCTGATCCGTTTTGGAGCCAATTTTGCTCCATACCATTATTACCCTTATTACTATAATGACACCATTTCCTCTTCAGGGTGTCCCACAAAGCCTCCTGCGTGCTCCTATGACTTAGTGTTCCTCATCTTGGACTTCTGCATTCCCTTGCCCCCACATGGATGCCTTGGTCTCCGGATCTTTCCACCATCCACTCAGGGTGCCGGTTGGAGCACCGACCGGCGCAAGCTCCGAGCAGTGCAGATGCGAAAAAGACATTTGCTGATTGGTTTTCCTTTGAATTATTAATGATGCGAGCTTCGTCAGAAACGACTTCATGCGTGAAATGAAATGAAACATGAACTTCATGATGCAGTGAGAAGGGGCTATGTTCCCTCTAGGGGGGAGAGCAAACCAGCAAATGCAACATGGCTTGATTTCTGGCGCTGGTGCCCACTGAACGGCCCTATGCGACTCCCCCCAAAAAACACCGTTCGGGGCCTCAGAGATAGTACAAGTCGATGGGATATTATACTGTACATCGCTGGTCGATATTTGGCCCCCCAAATTGCAGGAACACGGGGGAACAGCGATGTCATAGACTTCAAATTTTGCTCACATTGGATGTCGTGTGTCTTCTGAGTTGCGTTCTTCCTCAGACCCCAGATGGCGGGCAGCCAGGTTGCATGAGATCACTAGAATCTACACCCCGGGTTGCCGCACCCAGAGATGACAACTACATAGATCAAACCTGATACTGATAGTTCCCTAAACCAAACATCGAACAAAACTCTATTCAGGACTAATTTTGGGAGTAAGGCAGCAATAGAATTCTACGGCTATCATTCTAGGATGTATGTTGAGGTTGCGCCACTTGAAGGTCAAGAGATAAGACAAATTAGACGAACTAAAGATGGTCCAACTCAATGCCCCAGATATCTAGTGATTGAGGTACATCAAAGTTGGGGCAATCTAAAGTGTTTTGTTTGACTCTAAGATCAAGTCTGCAAAGCGGCTAGTCGTTTTGATTGACTTTTGATCCAACTCGCGTGTCTAGTCGTTGGTTCGATCGCCATGGCGCCCCAAGTGATGAACACTCTGGGTTCCCCGGCCATCGGACCAGGCAAAAGCGGGATCGATTTGTCTCCGTTCGGGTTTTCACTTTCACGGCCAGCAGGGGCTGGAGGTTGCTTCTTTCCTCAAAAGGTTCTCCAAAGTGCCCCCCCCTAGCGGCAGGTGCGGAGTTTTCAACACGAAAGACGAAGGTGTCAGTTTTCTTGGACATGTTCTCAGAGTTTGTTTATTTACAGGATTGATGATTCCAAAGATTTGTGTTCAAAGGAAACCCATCCAAGCTTCGAGGTTAACTGAGCACCTTGAACACTTGCCTGTAGCGGGTGACGCAACACAGCGAACTGACTACACCATGCATGATTGGCCTTTGATGCGGTTATGACATTCTTCTGAAGGAGGCTGGTGCCATCCATGTTGCATTGCCCAACTCAGGTACGTCATCATGCGTTAAACATCATTTATCAGGAATACATAAATATAATATATTATATATATATAATTTATGATATACATATCCGCATATTTATTTCACCATATATAATATGTTGGGTCAAGTCACTAGGTCCGGTGGTGAGATGACAAGATGCAAAGGAAGGATACTTCGGGAACCGGACCTAAAAGGAATGCTTTTGGGGGGCAGTTGGTGAAGCATCCCGTTTCTTGCCCTCACCTCACCATGTTTCTGTCGTGGGGTTCAGCTCGCGCAGTTGGCCTTGTGCGGATGCCGCACAAAGGCGACAAGGTCCAGGTGCCAAAGTTGTCGGGCAGAAATCGTCTCCTGCGGAGGGTCTCCCCAGTAGGCTTTGTGACTTCCAAACCTCCAATGAGTGAACATACACATCAGAGGTTGAAGATTGAGTGTTTGCCACAAGGTTGCAATGTGTGTGTGTGTGTGTGACATTGAAGTTTACTTGTGAATTGTAGCCACTGCAGTCAACAGGTAATTGATTGGATTGGACTAGCATGTGATTGTTAGTTACAACCAAGCATGCTCGGTAAACCTCCCATAGTAGACTGTTGTGCCCACGAGAAGAAATGAGAGAAGAGAGGAATATCAAAGAGTCCGATGCTCGAGGTTGCGTTGGGATAGGCCACGGGGGGTCTCTCATTTGGCAAGGTGTCTTTTATGAAATATTTTCAACCAGCGCAATGCAGGTACAGTGTCTAAGATCCACTGACGGTTCATACACAGATTTTGGAAGCCACTGTAATATATGGAAGCAGTGCTGGTGTGAGACAACAGGATATACAGTACCCCGATTGAATCCAATTCACATCAATGGACTTCTAGTTCGGGGATGGATTGCACATGATTGCACTGCATTGATCATCGGTCTTTGGCGACAACGCTGGACAGACCTGGAGCACTTCCACCCAGAAGTGGCTGGAAGGCACCGTAGAGGAGCTACGAACATCACCGGTTTTGGGGGAGGAGGACGTGTGTAGGGACCCTTTGCTTTCCCCATGGTCCTGGTATATTCCTGTGGCCAGCACTCTGGCAGTCGCATTTGGAAAGACATGCCTAAGTCCAGAAGAATCGCGACACTGCTAGACCATGATGTACAGTACAGTTCTTTACAATTCGGATGCTTATGATGCTTCATAGCACCATCTTTAAATTGTGTTTGGATGTTGGTGGACATTGTCGTCCAACGATTATGGAACCTCTGCTGTGAGCAACTGCCAAGCTCCAGCAATTAAGCTCGCTGGAAGATATCGTTGAGACAGGGAGGCAACATGAGACGTTTCCCAAATTCAATACAGATGTCCCACATACAGGCGTGTACATTTGCTAGGGTACCCCTAGAAAACAGATGAAAACAGATGAAAACAGTTATGGGGCCTATAGGGTAGGGGATGCCTAGGCCTATTCCCGGGCCTACCTAGCTCTATGGCATGATATTCACTGTAAATATATGTAGATTGGGTAGGACAGCAGAACATTATCCATAACTAGGTCAAAGCCCACATCCGACCTTCAAGAAACCGTACAAAGGACCCTGCTGAAGGCACACTGTGAGTTTCAGCTGGTCACCTGGGTCAATCCAGCCGCTAGTCCCGAACTTACCAAGGGTTTTGTGGCGGCGGTCCCTGACTCAGAATCGAGACTCGCGAGGATGTCCTCACTGAGAGCTTCTCCCCCCGCGGGAGGCCTCGTGATGCCAAAAGGCCAGGGCTGGGGGACAGTGTTCGTTTTGCGGATTGGAACAATTGAACGTTTCACCCAACAACATCATAATGATCCCAGGTTTTTGCTTGAACATGTCGTGATGTTGAATGATGTTGATGAAAGGGCTGAAGTTGAGTATTCCGGACGGCTCTCTCAAAGAGCCTTTCATCATTCAGCAATAGGCTGAGCTAATGTTTCACGTGTGTCACTGTTCAGTGTCTTTCGAGTGAGGCCCTCCTGTGTTGAAGAAAGAAACCTTAAAACACCGTTTTTTTTTTGTTGTTTAATTGTGCTTTCTTCAGTAGTAGATGGTGAGGCTCAACCGGGCATCATCAAACTGGGAGGTTCTTTGCGTGTCCGTGTCTCTGCGGGCTTGCGCTACGTGAAGCCCGAGAGCGTTTGCTCATTGAAGCTGGCGCTACATGCCGCTTGGAGGAAGGAAGATGTTTTGGCCTGGTCCTCCTCTCTTCTTGACAGCTCCTTGACACACCCAATGCAATCATCACAATGGCAACCTGTTGCCGCTCACTGCATAACTTTATCACTGATACTGAAGGAATACCGGAATATCCATTCGAGTGGGTCACCATTTGCAAACAAAAATAACAAACACGTCGTTAAACATCCCAACTCCAAGTCTACAAACATCCCCTTTATTTGGCCCTGGGGATCTACATACCAATTGAGAAGAACCGTCGGAGTGCCTTTTGGGTGTCGGAGTGTCCGTGCCTACTTTCTCAAAAAGGATTTGTGGATCCCTTCTCTGACCATGAAGACTTTCCTTAATTTAGGGTGTCTAGTAAGTTTAGTAGACGAGAGAGATACCCCAAACCAATAGGTCTTCGTCTCGTTGAGTCTATTGACCATGAAGTCTTCCTCCCATTCCCGGCATCTTTCAAGGTCATGGTGGTGGCGCCAGGCGCAGGCACCGGGCTCAACAGCGATGTCTACAAGGAGTTGGGCCTCTTGGGTCGCAGTATTGCTGGGAGACGTCAGGGTTGGAGCCAGAGAACACTCGTGACCTGCAGTTATCCGATGTCACCCTTGAAATGGTGGGGAATGTTCCAGGAATGGAATGTCGTCATGTTTCTTAGTGGACATGCTGACGCAATGTGTTGGCTTTAACCAGTGAAACTAGTAAGGTGAGGAAGATAGGCAAAGGAAGTTCCTTCCCAAAGACCATGAAAGACAAATTCTCAGTCTCCTACCCTCGTTGTTTGCTAAATAAGTCTGTAAGTCGGTCCACACGTGACCGAGACTTTTCCGAGGTGAAGATGAGCAGATCAAGGCCGTATGCTGACAGGGGCAAATGCTGGGGTTCTATAGTAGGGGAGTTCTGTGTCGGAAGTATGAGGTGAGGGCCGCTGTTTAGAATCGTATTATAAGAAGTCATGACCCATCAGCCCGAGATAGTCGGTATAGTATATTTTGTTTGTGTGGATGTTCGCATGTGGATGTTCGCATGTTTGGAACAACCCATCAAAGGTTAAGGGGTTGAACATCAGACACACACAAGGTACAACAGCACAGCTGAACGGATCAATGCACATCACAATGAATAGTAATTAGAGACCTGCATTCATTGAATGAGTACTTGAATACCACGAGACCCTCCTTGATTTTGCAAATTCACCTATCAACTTCTATCAAATTATACACATGTTTGTTTCCCACCAATCCTGTGACCTGTTGGAACACGTTTTGGAAGCCGCCTTTCTCCAGGTCGAGCTGTGCGGCTCGCGCGGAGCTGCGTACGATCGCTACCCGCCCAGCTGGCAGAACGGCAAGGCGCCACCGAACCTGGAGACCTTCGCGCAGGCGGTGCCATCCGCAACACCGTGCAACGGAGCAAGGGAGGGCAACTGATGGGAGTTGAATATGGTTCAAATAGCTGCTGGTCACATGGAGTGGTTTAACAGCTGAGCCACTGACCCCCTTTTTTTTGTTGGTGTCTGGTTATGGTTGATGAGTGGCTCTGGTTTTGATGGACGGTTGTGATGGTTGTTTTGGAGAACATTGTCAACATGCCATTGTTGACATGGCAAACCAGTCGAATAAACGATCCTAGTGAAGGATGGTATGGCGGGTTGTGGCTGTCTCGTAGTGGGTTGTGGCCTGTTTGTCCAGCTGACTAGTGCAGATCCCACAGGTGAAGAGTGGTTTATATAACGAGTTCTTGTGTTTGAAGCGAGACTGACAACATGGACTGGCATTTGTTGCAACGAGATATGAAGATGTCCCCAATATCAATGTCTATTACTGTAACCTCAGCCTACAGTCAAAGAATATCCTGTAGACCCTTCCCTTAGCTTTCGGTTAGGGCCCAATTGTTCGGTGGTGGTGTTTCTGTTTTGTGTTGGTGACCATTTGATTGATGGGTCAAGCAACTGATTGCATCTCATTGCATCACCCGCACGTGGTTTGTGTGTGTGTGTGTGTCACACCCTGTCTCGAAGGGTTAACTTTTGAACTACAAGTAGGGAGCTCTGGGTCCACTTTCACGCCAGAGCCAACGAAGACCGTGAAAGTTTGGACGTCCTGCAGTGGGGCACCTTGGCGCATAGTCAGCCGCAGCTGGTGACCACATCATTTCTCTTTCCGGTTGTGATGTTCACAAGCTGTTACCCTAATTTCCTTGTAAAGCGCTAGTGAGCCTTTGTTCAAACATTCTTCTCAGCCGACGAACCGCCTTGCTGTTCCTGCAAGCCAAGGTCTACCTTTCAGTAATGGAAAGCGCTAGTGCATCCGGATTCAGCCACTGAATGAATGCTCGACCCGTTGAGCTTTATATCTAAGTGTGCGGGTCATGGGTACGATTGGTCCTTTGGCCTGACTTGCACTTCTGGGTGTTGTGCATTATATACTCTACTCCTCCACCCAATTGTCGAGCGGCCATGTCAGGAGTTGTTGGCAAAGCCCATGGGTGATGTACTCGTGCTGGGATCGAGGGGAGGCAAGGGTCAGCGGGCACCAGAACTGGAAATTTATGAACAATTCTACATTTGTCCCTTACTAACAGTTTCCAAATGTTTCCAACAAAGCCCTTTGATCTCCACACCATTTGCAAAAGGCAAAGTAGTTTAGCACGATGTAAAGCCTGGGCTCATGGCGTACTTGGACTGTAGTTTTGATGGTCCTGGCTGAGAATACATTCAAACTTTCAACTCTATATATAATATGCGCGACCTAGAAAGAGAGGAAACCAAATGGATTGGCCCAAAATATGTAGTCATCCTAGGTGAGATAGATTGAAAAATGAGTGCCTCATTTGTCCTTTGGAACATTTACATGGGCAGCATGGCCTGTTAATTGCAGCAGTCAACAAAGGTTTCCGCACGTCATGTCACCTCGCTGGCGTCACCAGGTCAAGTGGTGCTGCCACGGTTTTGGCAGAGACTTGGCTGACCATGCGTGGACAGGAGGTAGATAAAGACACTAAGATGGTTCTGGGCCAAAAAGTAATTGCAAACAACTAGACACCACAGGGTTATGGCCTAATATAGTTGTCCTTTCTACGTTGTTTCTTCTTTGGGCAACAGATGTTAGTTGCAAGGGTGGGGCGGCACATGGCAAACGATATTCTTAAAGTGTGCGCTCCAAACCACAAATGTCGCGAATGGCATGGACAACCACATGCTTTGGTTTGTCAATAGGATGCTGGTCCTTACACAGGGGTGCGTGGAGTCATTGCAGCGGAGACATAGACATCAGGATGGTAAAGGATTGTTCGAGCCATAGTTTTATCCTGAGAGCATTTAAGGTAGCCTTCCAGCTCATTGATAACATTTATGATATTTTTTTAGACATGCTGCTGATGCTGCCCCGCCCACCATCGCATAGGGGATTGCAGCGCCCGTAGCTTGTTGCCCAGGAGGTTGGGGAACCAAGTGCCTCCTGCGGTGGTGATCAACGGAGGCCCAGCCGCTTCCTCGAGCGGAAAGAGTGGTTTGGGTCAAATAATACTTTTGAGCGCTTTGATAGGCAAGCTTTTTTTCTCTCAAACATCCTAATCCTATTTGGAAATCACTATTGACTCCATCCAGTCCCAAGTCGGCAACACTTACCACCTCACCGGCCAGGCTGTGCGATGAACCTGCCCGGCGTAAAGATACCATGGCCCCCACAAGCGGTGACCATTATGCTCATGGGCGCGCAGGTGCCAAGTCACTCTTGACTGAGTTGCGAGAGACGGTGACCCCCTTTTTGGGGGGGGAGCACTGTGGAGCATGTTGGAAACGGGAGATGTTGGATGTAGAAGAGCTGCTGTGATTCGGAAGACCGACCCTTTGACATTCATTTCAATGCACTCACGGCGGTTGCAGCTCTCTAATCTGGAGTCGATGATCCCAGGGTCTTGGAGGGTTCCAAGCGGTCCCCAGTTCTCTTGGTCGATCTTTTCCAGTCCTTGAACTATGAACTGAAACGCTTATGTCTTTCACCCTGACAAATCCAGCCACACTGGTTCAAACTTTGAGCCATTTGGGCAGCGACCAGCGATTCGTCACCTCGCAGCCACACAGGACTTCTTCAAAGGCCAGAAGTCCTCGGCCGAGTACCTCACAGCCTCAAAGGGCCATGTTCCGGCCAACTCCCGGACAGCCATTCTTTATGCATCTCGACCGGAACTGAACGGATAGGTGATGTTGGGAATCCATAGAAATTTGCCTCGGAGATGGAATCGTTGGAGTTGACCAAAGAAGCTACGATAGTTTGTTGTTCTAGTATAATATCAGGTTGGTCTCGAGGTCCACATCGCCACATCTCAGGTTCGACAGATGCAGCACATGCCCTCGAAGGCACTCCTCCAGATGGTCATGGCCTTAAAATGTGTGTTGCATTGACCATCCAAAGCAAATTTGCTTCACGCAAGATGTTGAGTGTAAACATGTGACATGCATGGTCAAGTAACTAAGACGGAGGTAGATATTGATTACCTCGCTCTTTGTAGTCCAACAGACACCCAGATGTACGTGCAAACCAGAAGATACAGCCCTTATCTCTTGGTTCTTTGGCTCATCGGACGACCACCAAAGTGCTCTCACTCGTCACACCTTCTCAAGTGCTTAGTTGTCTAGATTCTTGCGAGCTTGGAAGTGCATTGCAGGCATTGTGAAACTATTCGCAGTCCCAGATCAAGAATAGTGTTTACTGTAATTTCCGTCCTGTTGTTTGTGTAAAAGAGGGCATCCTGATGAAAGCGATAAAACCAGCCGCCAACAATGATCCCAGTGATGAAGCTGATTAAAAGAATGATGCCCTTTTTAATCAGTTGTTCTGTGAGTGTTGAGAACCCTCAGTGACCAAAGAGAAACATCATCTCAGAATCTCACTTTAACTATATAGGTCCATTCTTGTTGGTTCCGCCCTCGTGGCCATGCTCCCCGAAAGGTGTGGTTTGGGTGGGTGCAACCACAGGCGAACTTGGAAGGTGTTGAAGAATGATCAGATCATCAAGGGCGATCCTAGGAGCATTCTTGCTACTAGTAACAAAGGGCATCGCTACTAGGAGCAAGGACGCTACTAGGGGCTCCTGGCCTTACTACTGGGAACAAGAAGCACCCTGGTTCCTTTTCTGCGTCTCCTGTGTGCTGCCAAACTCGTTTGGGTGGCGTGGGACAGACGGGGCCGGGGTGAGGTCCTGGGTCCACTGGTGATGGCGGCGGCAATGTGGAAATACTCCAAGAACTGCCCGGAGGAGTCCGCAGTTGCAGGGACTCATGTTTCATGGGGATTGATTGGTCAGCGTTTGCTTCATGGTACCGAAAGAGTTTGGAGCAATTTGTAGGCCGGATTGTTTTGCTTCAGCTTTTGCCCCGAAGACTGTTCTGACTTTAGTAATTCCGAGATTCCTTAATTGGAACAGGAGAAGCCCCAGGCGCAACTCCAAAGACACCAGAGTCACATACGTGTGCTGGATGCGTTTGGACACAAGTTACAATTTTTGACTCTGCCTGGTCAGTGCCAGATTTGCCATGCGCTTTGTGATTTGCAAAGGATCAGTTGAACAGCCTGACCAGCCAGTTAGAGGCACGTTGTTTGGGTCGATTCGGAACTCGTGTACCTTTGAATACAGACAGTCCCAAACCCTGGGTCTCTGGGTGATGAGAGATGCCGGGTTGAAGAGACCTGGATTAGCCTGTTTGAATCGACTAAATCTGTTAAGAGTGATGGCCTCAGCCTCCAACCCAGTAGCGATGGCCTCCAACCTATATAGATGCTCATGTTGCAAAGTACTAGTGAAGGTGCAGAAGGACTGATGTGTAGCATCCTCCAATCCGATTGTTGCTGTTGTGCCAAAAGTAGTACTCGTGAGAATGCCTGAATAGTTCTAAATATTGATTAAAGAGCTACAAGTTTAAAAGAATCTTCCTTGATACTGTCCTCAAGGAAAAAGCCCAAAAAGCATCCTCAGGACGTGCTCAACCAAAGATCTCACGCATTCACTTCTCATGCACATTGGCCCTGTAATGCCTAGGCGTACACACACCAGTCATATCCACTCTACAGGTGTACTCGATGTTTCATGGTCTAACTGTCTAACTGATTGGCCTGGCTTCAGTGGGACGCGGACCATGGAATCATACCTACGACTCGACTGTGACGGTCAACCATGCGGGTGCTCCCCAAATCTGTAGGGCTTCGGCCTTGAGTCCGCTTTGGGCCAAGCATTTGCCAAGCGAATCCTGTTCCCGCCAACGAAAGGTCCCCAAAGCGAACACCGTGACTGCACGTGATAGACCGAACGATGTCGTGTGAGGATGAAAGCTGGAGCGGATCGCTACACATTCTTCAAGGGACCAGCTGGAAGGAGGGGCCGCCGGTCATCCTAGTCTCACCAATCACAGGACAAAAAATACAAGGATGAGAAGATAGATGGAAGCGTTGAAAGCAGAAAGTCTCACCAGAACATACCAGGACCCAGGTCAACCACATACGCTGTTGAAGGCTCTATGAAGGGTGATTCCTTCCTTTAAAATATGAAGACTTGGCAACCCAATCTTCCAGCTTAATCGCGCCCTCATGATCCTCATGTGGGGTTTATCTCCCCCTGTCCTTTCTTCATTGTTTCCAATCGCAGGAGAAGACCTTCGGCAGCTCAGAGGAGTCGCCGCGGAAGAAAAAGAGCATCAAAGGCGAGAAGGAGGTTGGGGACCCAAGGCCAACGAGCTTGACCTTTTGTTGGTAGGTTTGGAAGAAATATTAGCATACATACATATGTGGCAAATATGTGGCAACTATGGTCAATTGTGGTCGTCAATCTGGGCCGGTGATGTACAACTTGCGGTCAGCTTGTGATCTTGGATACCCACAGGTCAAAAGGCCGCTGTAATTGCAAAATCACGTCTGAAAGCATATTTTACCTCACTGGGAAGCGTAATCGAAATCTGTGCATTGGTGGGAAAGCTTTCGGACATCCTGGCATCAACCCACCCTCCATTTTTGAGACATTCCCCTGCAGCTTGGATTGAAATGAGCAGCTGCAAAGATGCGGAAAGCTCTTGGGTCACAGCCGTTTGATGCCGTTTGGATTTGGTTCGACGACCCACACAAGTTTGGTGGGTGTCAACTCATGAGGAGCCTCCTGTGACCTTGGGTACCAGATACCAGCAAGGAGATTAAATATTAAAGCATATTAAAGCCATGATGCTGGACTCACCGTGACTCAACCCCACCACGAAAACAGTGCAAATGACACGGGTGTGGTGCAACGATGTGCAATTGACCTGCTGTTTTGGAATAGTGTGATGTAGATGCCCCTAGTAGCGTCCTTGTTCCTAGTAGCGATGCCAGGAGCCCCTAGTAGCTTCTTGCTCCTAGCAGTAAGGCCAGGAGCCCCTAGTAGCGTCCTTGCTGCTAGTAGGTGATAGACACTTGAATGAAGTAAACTGACAAGCTCTTCAGTCAAGCCCTGACATGTTCATGTCTGTGCTAGCCAAAACTCTGTCATCCCCCGACAGAAGCAGGAAGACCCAAAGAAACAGCAGCCGAGGCAGATGAGTCGCCGCGGAAGAAGTCAAAGACGGCTCAGGAGGATGAGGACAATATATTTTTGAACAACCATCCTGCTGTTTGACCTTTGTTGGGGTATCAGCCAGCGGTTGCATAAGTACCTTCGAGTTCAGAGAGTCAATATGTTGCTGAATGTTTGGTTGATATTTGTGACTGCTCATCAATGGCCACTGCGATGCCTGCCAACCAGCCTCAATCAGCTGTGTTGGCAATGTCTTGTGCCCAGTGAACCTCATAAAGGAAACAGGATTGTGTATATTATATATATTATATATATATGTATACTGCCCATCCTCTTGACCAGAACCAGAAACAGAGACTATCAACTCCAGGCCACACCCAACTCAGAAGGGATCCACGTGCAAACCAACCGTAGCATTGACTCTTGAGGGACCCACTAGGCTTTTTGTGGCCGTATCGGTGAAAAGGTGCCGTGTAGCCCCGTGTTCCGGTTTTCCGTGGCCGAAGTCTTTGGTTTTGAATGGTTTTGACATGTTTTGACCGTTTTGCCGAACTCCGTTTTCGGACGAATTGGAAGAAAAAACCGGTCACAGGAGAAGCCCACCTTCTTCGGCGATCGGCCTGTGGAAGTGACACGGTGAGACGGGGGCTGCCAACCGTGGCGAAGGGTCGGAAGTCGTCCTGAAGGATCTTCTTGTTACTAACAGCTTCTTGTTACTACTAGTAAGGCCCTTGCTCCTAGTAGCGATGCACTTGTTCCTAGTAGATTATTGTTTCTAATGTATGTTGGCCTTAGTCAAGATGTTGGAAAGTACTGAGACCTGACCCATCCTGACCCCAAGTCCTTCTTAGAATGTATTTGGGCTTCATGGACAGGCGACTCCAAGAACTTACATGTCTTGTTTCACCACATGTCATAAGAATTTTCACACATTTTAACATAATTATCGCTGTGCACGGGTTAAGTTTTAAGTTGTCGTCTCACCGCGCCGATCCACGAGGAGTGCAGAGCTGCGTGCATTGCTGAAGGCAGCGGTGAAGGACGTGACCCCGTCGGGCGGCAGCGGCTTCCTGCGAGCGCGGACCACCAGCCAGGCCGGAGTGGCGGTGGACCGCAGAGATGATGTGTGATGTCGAAGGAGTCTGAGTACTCATAAGGCAAGAAGAACTCTTAACTCGTTGTATTTGATTAATTATTGTTGTTTTCTGCTAGGCATGGTCAAGGAAGACCCAAGGCCCTTAGGCTATTTTGTTCAGGATTGGTCAAACTATATGTATGCATTTGTGAATTGGAAGAACCTGCATTGACAACCAATTTTGGTGTTCAGTTGGTGCCGGTGTTTCAGACAGAAGGCCTTGTTTAGGACTGAAAACAAGAAACATAAAATCAACTGGCTCCAACTTCGTATTTGGGAGGACTGAATCCTGTGCATTGTGCTGTTGCGAGCTGGAAATTGCTGATCAGCAACATCACTTCTACCTTTTCCAGTTTCTTTTGAGACCATTAGCGCTTCCCCGAATCCGTTTAGTGCATGCGTTCCCACACCCATATTGTTATTATTATTATCGATAGATGTTGCTTTTTGACCGTTGTCAAGGTTGTTGCAACTCTTTAAATTAGCTTGAGATGGAAGCATCAATGACGGGTAAGTTTGGTGGAACCTGGAAAAAGATTGAACAAAAGAGTGTTTTCATGTGTTTTCCATAGCTGGCTGATGAGAGGGTGCTGAAAACCACCAAAGGGACTCTTCTTTGGGAAGCAGATCTTTCATGCAGGTGCCCATGCAGGTGCATGGAAAGAGCACCACACATGGACGAAGGCAACTTGAGGATCATGGGGTGTCAGGACGATGTCAAAACAATCAAAACCACCAGTACCGGAGGGGCTTCTGAGTGCGGAACTGCAGAGTGCGTGATATGCCTGACCTGGTTCCTGGTTGCTCGGGTTTTGGGGGATCGGATTGAAGCCTTTGGATGCCCAGATGGGCGATGCCACGATAGCCGTTTTGTGAAGTTTTCATGATCCGAACGCCCAACTCCGCATGACTCTCCAGCGCCTTGGGCCGCAATTAGAAACCAACGTGTGTTAGGCGGTCGAGTTCTGAACAAAACAAAACTCTTGGGCATTGATTCTTTTGGTTAGGATCAAGACAGGGAACCTTCAAAGACCTTGGCAAAAAGGAAGAGTGCACGATGCATTTTTATCTAGCGATCTAGTCTTGTCTCCCAGAAGCGGCCAGTAGAAGATATGAGCAGTTTGCTTGTACGCCTTCCGGAGCCTCGGACTGTATGCCATTCAAGCCTGTCAGAGCTTCTGACTTATATCCTATACATGTTGAATTGGGAGCTCGGAATGATGAAACATGATGAAACAACAGATCCAAACGGATCCTTCTTTCTAGTTCTAAGCTCTAAGTGCCAATACCTGCACTGACGTGCCACTTTCTTGAAGGGCTCGGGTCCAACCCGACCTGTCAAGGTGCCGAGGAACCTTCCTCCACTTTGTGGAGGATCATTCCCACTCGAGGCGTAGATCACAGAGTGAGACGCCAAGGGTGAGGTCAGATGCTCGATGAAGTTGCGCACGGGATGATAGGGTGAGGTCAGATGGGCGGACCTAATGATTGTTTGCCGACGCGGGCCTCCTTGGTTTGCCAACCATCGAAGTCGATCGTTCAAAGATAATGGGTACCACTCGAAGAAGTGGACCTGTGGATATCTCTGGTGATATGTGGATCCCACTGTGCAAGATCATCAGCCTTGCAGGCAAGCAGTTGATAATTCTTGAATGTCCCTGTATGTCCCTGTCTAGCATGTGGAGAGAATCTGAAGACTCCTAGAACCGTGACTAGGACGTGAGATTGGTAACTTGAGGTGTCTTTGCTAAACGGATCATGGGACTTGGCAAGTTTTGCTGAAGAGAACCTGGTGGGATCCACCTTGACACGCCTGACATAACCCATTAGAGATCCATTAGAGTCTTCCTCTGAGGAAGAGCGCTTGGATTGGCTCTTGCGCGCTGCTGCTGATTCATTCTCTTGGAAGACAGAGCCTTGGCATGCAGTGGGATATTGGATGTCATTTTCAGTTACTGTCACTGTATATATAATATGGATTGATCGGTGAAGCAATTGCTGTTGTGAAACTGATCTATTGGAATTGCTCCAAACCAGTGCAAATTACATAGATATTGAAGAATTTGAAGACTTGCAATAGAGTCTTGTAAACCGATCCGATCGGTACGGTGGTAGCAGGCCATTGCCGGTGGGTATCGCATTAGATCGACCTGTGGACATCGCCCGTGGACTGAGCAGATGCAAATGGCGCATATTGGCGCTGGGTTCACACGGTATTGTTTGGTCTGGGAAGACTTCCGAATATAATATATATATATATATATATGTATATATATATATATTGATTGTTCAAACTTGCATCAGTCTGTCTTGTTTTGTTTTGCTCACGTGTCAGGCAAATCTTTGAGAAAGGTGAGCCCACAAGCTGGGATTTTAATGATGTGTTTCGGTCAACAGGCAAGACAGTGTTTCACCTGGAACTGTCCAGTCTTAGAATATCTTCCGTATCCAGTATCCAGTTGAAAACTAGTAACTAGAAAGGATGCCTTGAAATCATGTCCAAAGCTGAAAGGGACCAGAAGGACAACCAACGGTGGAGGTGGTTTTGGACCCATTTGTTTGACCGTCAGGTGAGTTTCTCACACGGGATTCCACAGCGTTCGCGTTTGGGACAATGCTCTCAGGAAGCTCCAATATCGTTGGGTAGCAAGGGACATCCGTGGTTCTGTGCAGCCCCATGTGTGCATGCCTTACATGGAAAGTGTGTAAAGGCTGCTTGGTGCGAGTTTTGCCACTTGGGACATTGATTAGATGATTTTTTTGTTTGCATATAATTTGTTTCTCATTTCCCATTGCTTTCCCCAACATCCCAAACTCTGAAGGGAAGACCCACCGGAAATGAAGAGTGGACAAGACACGTGGGATGGCCAGACATGTGGGACAAGGGGTGTGGAATTTTGGGCAATGGATGGAAATGGTTTCACCATGTTTCACCAATGAGAATGCCCCTTGCAAATATTGGTATTGGGCAGCGCGGGCAAGACCACTTGAGGAATTCCTTTCCCCAGGACTCTCACTAAACTCCAAGGCCACTTGGAACACACACAGCCGAAGCGAAAGCTGTGCAAGAACGAGAGACACTTCATGGACTGCTTGGATGAAGCCATGGCTTTATCCGTGGTCCTGTGGCACCTTCTCCGGAAAAGAGATGAAAGGAGTCTTCTTTGAACTCTTGGTGTATTGGTTTAGATTTTCCTCAATTAACGATTCGTGCGAAAGAACCTGCAATCAACTAGGTGCTTCAAACTGTTTAAAGGATTGTAGGTGCAAGATGGAGTGCTTCGCACCCTTACTTTCCTTCGTCCTTTTGCTGGAAATGCAAGGTATATCCGGAGGAAGAGCTCTCAGTGCCACCAACACACCCAGCTCCTGATGGCTGTCGTGCAGCGTCGCATTCGACTCCTGGGAGGGGCCCAACCTGGTCGGAAGACTCTGTCGACGATGAAATCGCTGCGAGCGTTTAGCCTGGGGCGTTTGTTTGAAGCTTTGACTGTCCAAGAAGAGAACCAGGTGACGCGGGACGAGGGGTAAGTCTTGGGTGGAGTGGACGGGCCTGTTTTATAGATTAATGATCTAATGGGATGAGGACATTTGATCCCCATGGCCCAGTTATCGGTCTTAGATCCAGAAGAAATACGCAATTACTTATGTTTGGTTCTTTGTTAGGGGACATCCATAGAGGTTTGTATGTCAATTCTTGTCTCATGTGTCCCGGATGAAACCATGTAGTAGTATGATGTAGCATTGAGGGAACACCCAAGGACCATGAAATGTGCTTCATCTTTTGGGCTTCGTCCGGTCAATGCTTTGCTTTTTGATGGTTCCAAGACACCTCCGTGTTCTCAATTCTGCTAAGGAAGTGATCCAGAATTGTAAACAAGTCCAGGACAGCTTTAAAGCGGTGCTCAAAGACTTGGTGGAGAGGACGCGGGCCAGTGTGATGTGAGGCTGGCAGGGCATCTCAAGGATCCAAGTTTAAGTTTTAGAACGGAAGGTTGGCACAAACTCCCTGCTGCGTCAGTCGATGGGATAATAGATCTGATGAAATGAACAGATTTGGGGAGAATGTGCCGAACCGAGCAAGATTTAAAGGCGGAAATGCCGATTTTCGACGCTCGAACGAAGTCTGCTGGGTGCTGAAATCAATCCGGTTTGGTCCCAGTCAGTGAGTTTCACAGCAACACAGTTGGTGGACAAAATCGTGCATTCTGTGAAAGACATGGACGTCCTTTTGCCCATAAGAATTTGCAGAGTGGTTGGGTGGCACAGGATTTTGTCCAAGCGTCCAACACCTCCTGTGGAGTCTCTTGTCGCAGAATTGTGGCGATCTGAACGTCCGACAGGCTTTTCAACCATCTCCATGCAAAGTGAACCATCGATTGTGAAGACAGAGTGCAGAACGCTGCACGCCAAACTTTCTTCCAAGAAAGTAGATATAGAGGCTGTGGTGATGGTCTTGCAATCTCGATCTCCATGTTGTCTTTTTGTTGATTCCTTGTCCTATGTAGCTAATGATGCAAGTCCATTCAAGCTGGCTGGCTGGCTAATTAAGTTTTGAATGCGCACATGTTTGCTTTTGTGACAAGCGATATGTGACATGTGTGCTTGTTTTTTTTCCTCATGCAGCTTCTTCCAGAGGCTGTTGGAGCACGCTGGCAAGCATAAAAATGACTGGAACAGCAAGAGCATTAGCCTTGGATCGGGTGAGGACAGGGAATTGCTTGGGGTTGCAGAGGACCAAGGTTGCAGAGCAATGCCACAAGCAGTTGCTGAGGACAACAGCAAATCTCCAGAAGCTCAATGACTTCTGGACCCGGAACCTTAATCCAAACTAGGACAAACTAGGAACCTTAATCCAAGTCGGGAGTTGTCTCCACAAAAGACCTGGAACTTATGTGTGCCCTGTGGGGGTATGATTTGTCTCACATTTGGACTGAAACCAGTCGGGAAGGTTTGATCCTGGCCCGGCAGGCTTTGTAGCCTTTTGTAGCAGAGTTTCTTTCCAAGGCCCGGCACAAACACTCATAACTCATAACATATTTATGAGATACCTGGAGCATCTTGAGCCGATGTTCTGAGTGAATTTCATTGATTCCCTAAGTTTGGGTTTCCCGTATATATTCCAAGCCTCTCGGAGGGTCATACTTCGAACACCCCGCGACCAACTGGTGTTCAATGGATCAACGCTGTTCTAAGTGTTTGTCCGTTGCATTTCGTTGCTAACAGATTATCCATTTAGATTTTAGCCGAGAGTTGATCCCATAAGGTCTCCCTTTGTTAAGAATTCCTTGGAGAAGAATCATCAACATTACTTGATGGACAAGCTCCCAGTTTCGGTGTGCCCTAGACATTTTGTCCCCCAGAAGTTGTAAATATACACTCATTATTAGGTGGCCGTGTGCTAAGCCAGGCAATGCGGAAGAGCTTGACCGACTCCACCAAAGCCTCCGAAAGCTCAGTCGTGTGGTCACCCAGACGAAACAAGATCGAAACGACAAGCGAAGGCAGCATGTCGCGCATGAGAGGAGAGTTTATCACGGTTTATCCTTTGTGGTAGAATTGGTAGCTAGAAGCTATTAGCTTGGAGGCCATCGCTAGGAGGTTGGAGGCCATTACTACTAGTAACTAAGAAGCTACTAGTAGCTAAGTGCAGTACTACTGGTTGACTCATGATATCCACCTTGTGATCCTAGTCACCGAATCTCAACTGGGAGGCCACTCAGCCTATTAACAGTGCGTACATTCTTCTTCTGTAGCAACTGTACTTATCATTAAGTTCCGTTATTCACTACTGTGTTTGAAATGGTCTAAAGGCATAGACCTTGACCAAGACACAAAGCGATGGCTTTGCCAGAGATGGCACAGTACCTCGTTCAAGATGATTCATGGTAAGGGCTCTGAGGGGATTGATCTAGTGAATTGTTATATAGTATTGACTTGAAGTCCGACTTGGAGTTGAACCCTTGAGCCTGGGGACATGCAGCTTCATATACTGTAGTATTATATAGTCTAGTGAATTATCTACTTGGCCTTTTGAAGGCTTAGTCGCCATGATGTCGGGGAGGTCAGATCTAAGTTCTACTTTGCCTCGGCTAGACTTGTTTGTGATGCTTTGGTTCTGTTTTGTGATAGAGAGGCAAAGCATCCTCAATAAAATGCGTCCACAAATGTCATCAGGGAAGGGCAATGTTTTCAAGACGCGGCTGAACTAGGAGCTGTCAAGGCCCCAGCACCTGTTTTTACCTCAGTAAACTATTGGTGCCCAACAAACACTCACTGTATGCATCACAAGGTGTCTAGGTGTGTTTCTGGCAAGAGGACATGTAAAAAAGAGAACAACTGCTAGCCCACGAACCCGAACGCAAACATGTACCCCTACTCAAATGGCCAAGCATCGGTTGACACTCTTGCGGCATCTTGCGTGGCACTCTCCAAAGACGGCCTTTCTCGGGTAACACTCTCTTGTAATTCTATGTAATTCTCCTGCAGGACACGTTTGTGCGAGACTTTTGCTTGACACTCTTGTGGAATACTCTTCTGGGACACTCTTCTGGAAAACTCTTGTAGGGCTGACTCTTGTGGGTAACCCTTGCAAAAAGCTCTTGCTGGACACTCTGTTGTGCGACGCCTTTGGAGAACACTCTTGTGGGGCACTCTTGTACAACAGTCGTGCAGCGACAGTGTTGTAGGACTCTTTTGGTGTGGTTCCGAACCATCCAATCGAGACACAGACTCTCTGGCCTGTGGCACTTTATCGTCCAATTGATGCATGGACATCATTGGTTTACTTGGGAAAGGACGAAACAGAGTAGCCAACCTCTTGTAGATATCAATCAAGCCTCAGAACTAGCCTAAATCCGAAACATAGATGCTGGCCACAAAATGTAACGACATCCATGGCGATTTCGGCCCAAACCCCACCAGATCCCACCAGTCACCTGAGAGATCTGAGAGATCCACGACAGTGGAGCGCAAGGCGGCCAAAGAACTGCGGAAGTCGGCGAACCGGCAGGCGCGGGCGGTGCGACTCGAAGAAGGGCCGTCCAAGTGTTGGGAGGAAGTCTCCTGTTCGGAGTGAAGGTGTTGGTTGGACTAGTGGATCTGATGGTGAATGCATTGAGCATATTAAGCTTTGGACGACATCCGCATTTGGATTGGCAATCATGGCACTGGACAATCTGGTTCAGAGACTTCTTATCACGACCTTCGAGAAATTTACTGAAATTCAGGTGGTCAACATTGGTCAACCATTTGTTTGGAAGAAGCAAAGTCTAGAGCGCTGGCAAGATGAAACACCTGGCAGGGGAAGTGCCGCTCGCCGTTGAACAGTTGTTTTCTTTCTGCAATAACATAACACGGGCAAAGGGAAGCATCAACAGCATCCCAGGTTTGCTATATGTATATACGTACTGTATATATGTATACATATCATATCTACATATATAATATGCACATAGCACATGAAACCACAATCCTACAAAGGGGTTTTTTTCCTCGCTTAGACCACAAGATGCCAATGGCCCCGTGAGGCGAAAAAAGCCTTGGAACTGGAGTCGCAGATCATTGAGAAAGAGAAGGACCAAGAGACCAGAAGCGCCAGAAGGGACCAAAGTGAAAAGGATCATTGAACATATGCTGCGAAAGGATCATGTTTTCTGGTTTCAGCAAATTGTCACAGAGCTTTTCTGTTAGTGTATTGGTTGGGTGTTCACTGCGGAGCCGTCGCAGATGATAGGAGATTCCAACTCATTCATTCAGTCAAGGAGTATTCAGTCAAGGAATCCAGTTTGTGAAGTCACGCAGTGTGTTGCATTTTTGCCCACTCATCAGCCTTTAGTGCGGTTCTCTTTGGTTCGGGATTCATCAAGCTGATCAAGGAGCACCATGTGGTCTTTGCATGTATTACTGTTTGGCACATTTTTTACAGCTTACGTCCCGATTGCTTTGGCAAGTTCAGGTTGTCTCAATTCATCCAGGAGACAGTTTGGTGATTTTTCATGTTCCTCCACTGGGGGCTCCTCTTGGCTCGCCACTGTGTGGCCCGGTCCAGTCCAGGAGCTGCACGACTTGCGGCAGCAGCTGTCCAAGGTCAGAGCAGATCGGTGAAAACAGTTTGTTTGGAATGAAAAGGAGAGATGCTCAGAATCCATGTCAACATCGCCGACTATGTTTGGTTAGGGATAAATGTGACGGTAAGTTCACTGAAAAGAAACCTTGTGAAAAAAGCAGCAAGGTCTAATCATTGCTGAATTAGGTCGATTAGATTAGGTGCTGTGATTTGTGATTCCTGTATTTATTCTTTGTGGGTGGAATGACTTTCGCCTTAGAAGCCTCTTCTTGTGAAACACCAAGAATTGCAGCGAATGGAATCAAGACAATGGCATGAGCTGCTCACTTCTAGTAAACTAGCTGTCTCCCATGCGCCCACACGAGTCATGGTCATGGTCATGGAGAAGCGCAGAAGTGGACAAGCGCGATAGTGAGCACCGGGTGTCCGGGTGACCACTGTTTGTTGATTCGGCTTCAAGGTGAATGGTGAGCACTGGTGAGCACCTTAGATACTTACCAGAAGGTTGGCTAGTAACAGTTAGTACAGTAATCTAACTGACGCTAACAAGTACTCAGCTTGAACTTAGCAAAGGACTTGGCTCGGACTTGTAAGTGGACTAATTCGTCGTCCATGGCCCATAGACATACAGCGTTTGTTTTTTTTGGACGCTGCTTTTCAGGGCGCCGTTCTGCGACACATCGCGCACCAAGTTCTCTGTCAAGTAGTACTCGAGGTTTTGGAATTCCTGTAAAGCCATGCCGCCCGTGGGCGCAAACGTGTTGGCTCTTTTGAGAACTTGTTGCAAGCGCAAACAAAACATACACTTACTCGGGACTCGGGTGGATTGAATTCAACAGGCGTGCTTTTAACATCGCTTCCATGCGCAAAAACATGCAAAAACGTGTTTTGCACAAGGCTGGGACTCAGCTTTGACTTACTGCAGCCTGGACTTAGCACTTGGCACAGGACTTTGCTCGGACTCATAAATCCCAGCTAGAGAGTTAGCTGACTTAGCTTTGACTTAGCCAAGCCCGAACTAGCCACTTCCTAGGTCTTCTAAGGTTAGCTAGGTGAAAGCTATTTCTGGAGCTAAACTCCAAAGAGATTATAGGTCGAGGTCAAGACAATATAAGACAAATGTTGGCAAATTTAGATCTGAAGTTTAAAGACCAATAACCAAAATGTTATATGTCCAAGTTAATGAACTTCTGGGCAAGTGGAGAATACCACGATGTTTCATCCCAGAAGTTCATATCCTGCAGTTGTATAAACTTCTACGGACCGATAACTTGCAACCGATCAAAAGTTATTTGCACCAGCAAACGCCTCAAGGCGCACAGTTTAGCTTACTAGGAACAAGAAGCTACTAGTAACAAGTGCATCGCTACTAGTAACAAGTGCCTTACTAGTAGTAACAAGAAGCTAGTAGAAACAAGTGCCACGCTAGTAGTAACAGGTGCCTTACTAGTAGTAACAAGAAGCTAGTAGTTAATTTAATTTAATCTTAATTTACAGTACTTCTAATAGCTTCTTGTTACTACTAGTAAGGCACTTGTTCCTAGTAGCGTGGCACTTGTTTCTACTAGCTTCTCCACGGATGTTTGCAGATTTTGGGCCACTCGCAATGGATTCCATGACTCGCAGGTGCGGGAGGAAGAACAACGCCTACTGAATGTGGCCCAGGAGACGGTGACACGATGGTGACATCGGATATGGGGAAAGGAAAGGTGATGCCAACAAGTGGGGGGGAGGGTCAATAGATGTCAATAGCATAAGCTCCTAAACTTGGGTTGGATATTAGGGGGATATCATGGTTGTTGCTAAATGAAATAGACATTGGTAAGTTGGACAGGTGTGTGTTATGACCACATTAAACAGTAGACTTTGTTCATAACATGGGTTGACATGTTGGTCCAGTGTGCTGAATGTGTTTGTTCTAGATCAACCGTGCAACACCTCTTGGGACATCTTGGGACTCTTGTGCTTGTGCATGTCAATTCTCATTATTCTTACAAGTCCCAAGGAACATATATTTCTATATTGCTGTAACTATGTATATAGAATGTTCACATCACAATTATGATAAACCACCAGTCAACTATAAACCTCGGACACTCCCTTCCACCGAACTCATACAATAATAAACTACTGTCAATAACAAACCTGCCTTTTCAATTGGTTGTATAATAGACAGCGAGTCAGATATAAACCAAATTTATCCACCAATAAAGACATTCAACTATGTAGACTACTGTCAATAAACATATGTTATTTTATCAATACAGTAGGTGTCATGTTTAAACACTTTTAAACGACCCAGACAATTATTATACTGTCTCCTAGGTTGCAATCATCAACCAAACTTTCTCCTGCACAATAATTATGCAACTTCCTTCTCAACTATGCAATAATTTTACCTCTTTTTCCAGCTGTTGGAGGTTTATTGCAATGTGCACATTGTACATATATATATATATATACATATGGATCAGCCTTTCCCCATCACATGCCATTTCCTAAAGGAGCCCAAACAGTGGAGGTCGGAGACTTTCACCATTCCGCCCGGGAGGTAGCTTCATGTCCCACCACACATTTGGCTGATGCTGTGACTGGAGCGGAGGCCCATGAGGCAGAGGCTAAGGAGGCCAAGGAGAAGGCGACGGTGCGGTCAATATGGGACTGAACAACACCTCAGAAGACTCGAATGGCTCAAATCCCAAAGGTGGATTATACAAAGGATTTGGAAACCACAATATATAATAGATATGAATTATATATACATAGAAATCTTACTCACTAGTCTTGAAGATCTGAAGGGGGATACAAAGGAGATTATTCTGAATCTCCCACAGCAAACATAACTTAAACCCATTTGGAGAACCGACCTGAAACCCTGGTCGTCGCAGCAGAATTTATCGAGTAAGATTCAATTGAAGTGGAATTGGTTTGTTATTTGATGGTGTCATCCAGGAATCACATTCACAAGTGGTCACGAACCAACTTGCGACTGCCCCTGATCCGCTGCAAACTGAACTTGTAGAACGGTGGGGTAGGGCTGATACTGTCAGACATAGTTAGGTCTCTAACTTAGGTGCATGTGATTTGTTCTAGGCTAATTGTCCCATTTTAACAAAATGTGTTATGCCAATTGTCCCATTTGGCTGTCAGTCCAATTCCTCACGTGAAGAGATATTCACCAATCCCGGCGTCAAGCGATCTGATCGGGCTCCAACTGCTCAGAAGATAGTGAGAACATCTTAGAACACGCCCACCTTACCTTCTGTTTTCTAGTACCTATAGTAGCTAAAGTACCATCGGTGGAGCCCTAGGGATGCCTTCCCATTGTGTGCCATGAAGGCCACGGATCTTCCTCTCCAGTGCCCCGGTTCTCCAGTGCTGCGTGCAGAGGAGAACTCTGCTGAGTCGACTCCACCAAGAGATGTTCCACTTTTCCTGTTGACAGAGAGTAGACTATCACCTTGGTCCAATTGCGGGGATATGCTGTGGGTCAAAACCAACCACTCGATTGAAATCCATTCTCCAGAGAGAGAGAGAGAGAGAGAGACGGACGGACGGACGGACGGACGGACGGACGGATGGATGGTTTTTGCACCCTGAGATCGGTTAAATTCTTCACAGCCTGTCTCAGTCGATGTCCTGAAGATGTAGCCGTGGGGGGGTGGTCGTCCTCCAGATGCCCTCATCCAATGGTTTCGGAATATTTGGATACAACAACTGTTTCGTGGATCTCCTTCAATACACAAGTTGCGCAGACGCATCGTTTGCAAATGTTTGCAATGTGTGAGTGAGTTGAGGATCACTATAGGTTGCTATTAGGTTGGAGGCCATCGCTTTTATGTTGGAGGCCATTGCTCTGGTTGGAGGCCATTGCTATTAGAAACAAAAGAAACATTAGAAGGAAGAAAGGTCTGCGCCACTAGAGGGCTCGCCATAGAGCTCTGTGCAGAGGACATGGAGAGCCCACGAGTTCAACCCTTGGGAGCTCGGATTTTGGTCCGAGGCGGGGTGTCAGGGTGGTTGGCATGAGAATCAGTGGTTTGCGGATGTTTGTGGTACATAGGTTCGCGTGGGACCACATGTTTAATATATATCAATTTTAGATCCCAATTTTGAAGGATACCTATATTTATATGTAGTAACAAGTGCCTTACTAGTAGTAACAAGTGCCTTACTAGTAGTAACAAGAAGCTATTAGAAACAATATTTTCTGATTCTTCGAGCTGTACATATTATGTGGTGACTCAGTGATCCACTAAGTTCACGTGCAAGGTAAAGAAGAATTGGTTTGGGCTCGGCATGGCTCGGCATTTCTCAGTTCGCTGTTATTTCAGCCGGTACAGTACATTAGATCAGACTTGGGATGCGTTCCTACGGTTCCTCTTCCAAGCTTTGGTTTCCGGCTGACCAATGGTGCCTCGACTATGCGATCGCACTCGCCTGCGCGCTGCGTGGCAGACGTCCTGCTGGAGGGTCACTGAGAAGTTGAGGATCTCTCCCGTGTATGTGGGCCTGGCCGTGCTTTAGAGAACATATGTGAGACGCAGCATGCAAGCATGCGGGTGTGTGTATTTTTGTCAACACTGGCTGAGGATGCCTGGTTCAAAGAACTCAAACGTCAACGGGAAGTACTGTAATGTTTGATGATCGTTGGCTGGGCCGGGCCAAGAGCCTTTTATTGCTGTGGCGGCACCAGATCCACAGTTCAGCAGCTAGACCAGTTGCAATATATTGCAATGAATATTGCAATGGCCTAGAACAGAAGCGTTATGGTTGTGTGGAGTTGTGGGATAGTCTGACAGCAACAAACTCGTCACCACTCTTGCTCTGAAGGTTTGCCAAGTCTTGGCTGGTGCACTTAGGCAGCTTAGGCCCCAACTGTGACGGCCTTCAATTCCCAATAGGGGCCAATCCCGATGAGGCTCCGGTGCCACAACCTCCGTACAGACTCCACGTTGTCCTTGCGATGTCCGACCGGCACCCTGCGTCCCATCGGGCCGTGTCTGAATTGTTTGGGCACCTGGAAAGCCAGTTCGTCCCACCGAGCGTCAGAGGCAGGACATGCCAACAGCGGGTGCAATTGCTGCATTTGTCGCTGTCACCAGACAAAGAGTTGGAGGGTCTGAGCTTGAAGTCTGGTCAATCCATTTCAGTTTGGGAAAGGGAGGTTGGGTTATGACATGCTATGACTATCTTCGGTCATTGAGAGCACCAACCTCCGCTTGCAATGAATAAATCCATACAGTCCATACAAGCTGAGCACGTTCTGGTGGACCCTGGTGAAACCGGGCACAAGTGAAGGCCCTGGCAGTTTGGCAGTTTCATCGGCGGATTCGATGGCCGATGGCCACAGCTGCGCATCGCTGCCGTGAGCGGTGATTTGAATCAAATGATGCTGGACCTGGTAGATGGAAGTGGATAGAACCTGTCAATACCTGTCATATGTCAAACAAACTCAACATACGCTGAAGATTAACAGAGCTCCAACATCAGTAATGTTCACCTCATACACAATCCATCGTTCTGTTTTGTGGACTATGAAGTGCATCACCCTTCGATCCACAACAGGATGAAGGCTCCATATTGACATTATTTTCTTTGTACGCTCTCCTGGTGCACCCTGGTCAGATATGATTTATGTCTAACATGAGAGTTGGTTCGAATCCGCTGGTGACACTTATAGATGCATTCAATCGGATGTGTAGCAGATCGAGACCCGGATATCCCGAAGGGATGCGCCGGTACGAGCCACGATCAACTCCATAGCTTGTCGATGTACATCAAGCCCTACCACTTGATTTGCTTCGGTGTGTTCGGGTTTTGACGATGAATTTCCTCTACGAGTTTGGACAATGATTATGGTTTCGATGCTCCCTGAAAGAAGCAAGAGCTTGTCATGTTTAGCGCTTAGAATTCCATCAACGATGAGGGAAACCGGAAACCTGAGATCTTATTCTGTTCTGCGAGACTTGGCGAAGTCGGTCCACTTGTGGGGTCTGTGGCAATGGGCGCTTATGGAGATGTTGCCACTTCACAAAGACGATCGAGGTGTTTTTGTCCAGAGAAGTAGGCAAGACTGGCAGGATTGGCATCAAGTGACAGACTTAACACTTTCCCTCTACTTCTATGTACTTTTACGTAGCTGGCCATAGCTGGTGCAAGATATCTTCCATTGACTAGTGACAGCCCAGTTGATGAGTGGCAGTCATTATTTGTGTAGAGAACTTGAGCGGCAATGTCCTCCTCAAAGTGATGGAGAAAGCAGATGCTTCTGGCTGCACCCTGGTTGTCGAGCATTTTGTGTTATCGCCACTGAGTGCTATGAACGATGATCACACTGATCACGATCACAACATGAGACATGATGCTTGTGCGAGGGTCACCCACAAAGTGTCCTTTTGGTGCATTGTTTTGCATCACACTTTGCATCGCACATCTCCAAATCATGGATGCCTGTGCTTTTGATCTCTCCCTTTGGGCTTGGCAGTGCGGGCAATAGCGGGGCAAGAGGCCCCGGCGGATGGAGGGGATGGAGGCTCGTCGGATCATCGGACTGTGTTGGGGGATGCAAGACAGTGCAAATTAATAAATAGCAACTCCTGATAGCCCTGCAGTGTGATTGCTGGAATCTTTGGTGTTCCCGCAGTTCCACTCGCAATAGGGCTTGAATCTTGAACATCAGGGCACTTATCTCAGACTGATCTCGAAGAACTCGTTGCAATCTCCATTCGTGGATATTCCTGCAAAAGTCAAGAACAGTGCTACTAAGAGAGACGAACTACGAAGAAAGCACATTGCAAGCTCATACCATGACCGGCTTCAACAGGAATTGAGTTGATTGAGTGGGTCCTTTGGAGACTCGTGTCTCAAGTCCGGCCGATTTGAGGACTCGGAGAACCCCGAGAAGGCCGGTCTCCAAGATGGGCCCGGGGACAGGTCCCTGATGTCCCCTGCAGTTTCCATTTGCCGCAGGCATAAAGAATCATAAGAATCCGTTATTACTATATCCGTGAAGAATAGTACCATGTGGTAATATAGTAATATATGATAAAATATGTATAAGATGCAAGCCAAACACAGTGAGATACAGTAAGCTAGCAAAGTCCTTCAAACTACATAGCAGGTGGCCCACAATCCCCAGACACCGAGCACAGGAATTCAGGAATTGGCTAAATGTGCTTCGTCACGGTTAGAGATGAGGCATCAAAGCAACACGCATACAACATACATGACATGTGGAAGTCTGGTCTACGATTTCTAGGGCCTTTAGGGAAGAGAAGAAGCTCATCGATGGTGTGTCTCAAAATCTGGACACTCCCAAACCACCTGGTTCTGTCACACCCTCTATGTTTGCTTCTAAGAAGTGTAGGACAGTCCTCCCGACGGACGAACTGTTTCAGAAGACCTCGGTGGCTGTGGGCCTCCCCTTTGTCAATCAGGTGCCTGCCGAGGACTCGCGGCTCAGGCGCTTGTGAGATGACTCGAAGGATTCAGGGTACCTAGCTTTGAACCCGCATGGTACTAACCACCCACAAAGTTCATGGGCCGCAACTGTTCATAATATTTCATATCATGTTTGTTTTTTTGAATACTTTGAATGGTTTGTTGTTTCTTTGCAACTGTATACAGTACATAAATAGAATAAATATTTCTCTCTATATATATTACATATATAACATGTGTATATATATAATATATATATATATGTCAATAGGGATGAGGTCCCAGTATAGTTGCTATATAGGTACTTGCCATACCATTTTGGCTCAAGTGCCCAACCAGGTAAAAAGGAGCTTTAGCGCGCGAGCTTCATGTTGAACTAAGGGCTAGAACGGGGCCAGGGCACACCTTTCCATCCGTTCGCAGGTTATCAGCCGTATCCAGACTCCTTTGAGCTGGGTACGTGCTGCGGCCTTACACAACACCATCTAAACGCACACGCATCGGATAGATCAGTTACCCTCAGTCACTGAAGATGGAACAATCCGACGCCAGCACTGCATCCTTTGGAGCAGCTGCTGCGGCCGCAGATCGGATGAGTGCATCCCACAACTCTAGTCCAGGTACGATCGAAGCGGAGACTCTGACAGTGGTGAGAGAAGGTGCGACAGGTAGAGCGCGAAGTCGTTCCCCGTCAGCGCAATCGACACCACCGGGGGGGACACCAAGATCAGGCCGTAGCCCTAGAGAGACGAGGAGGAGGACTGACACCGGAGCTGTGAGAGTGCTAGCATTGGAGGATGGGTCAACTGTACCAGTGCCGTCGGACAGCGAGGCTGGAGATGGAGCAAGGGCAAGCACTGACAACCTACAACTAGCACGGGCCGATGGAGACCTGAATGCGAAGTGTGCGCAACTACTTGCCGAAGTGCATATGTTGAACCACCAGAACGCATGGATGGTCGAATGTGAGCAGAGACAGAACCAGATTATACAACACGAGACCGAAGTCCACGAAGTAGTGATGGCACACCTCGAAGAATGTTATGTCGAAGGATATGGAAATCAACGAAGAATCTCCCAACTTACAGAATCCAGAGACTGCTTGCTCTCAGCAGCACACGATTTGCAATACCAGATTGACACTGATCGTGTGGCAATGCGGGATCGTCTCACCCAGTTAGGGGAGTACGCTGATCGCAACAGCGCAGAGATGGTTAGCCAAGTTGTGAGCATCGGCACGGAAGAGATCCAGGCTATATCGGCGCAAAGAGATCGAGCCGTAACCGAGGTCATGACTGCAGTCGCAGATGCTGAGAACATTAGGGATCTGTATAGACAAGAGTTAGTTGGACTACAAAGGCAGAGTGCCAGGAACAAACACGAATATGCTGAGGAGATGAAGATGAAGGAAGCAATGTATACAAGCAAGATCAAATGGTTATCAGAAGAGAATGAGGAGCTCAGCAACCAATCTTGTAATCAGGACAACTTCATCATGACCATCAGGGAGCAATTGAAGAGGGCGAACGAGGAGTTGACGCAGGCGAGGATTCAAGGATCCGATCGACTGTCTCAACCATCCAACGTCGAACTCAAGAAAGCTGAAGTCAAGATGAACATGTTGGAAGAAGACATTCTACGGAAAGAGAGGATGCTGAATCGTCTTCAGGAAGAACTGATCGAATCAAGCGCAAGTGAAGCACAATTGAAGGTCGCACTGACGTTGAAACCACCAGACATGGGATCAGAACCCAATGTGGAGAATGAGGTGATGACCAAGCTTAGAGCGGAACTTGGACGTACCGAGAAGTCATTAAGGTCCGAGGAGAAGGAGGCAATGCAGTACTACGAAGGTATGATGCAGAACCAACAGGACATGATGGAATACGAAGCGCATGCAGCACGGCTCAGAGATGAGAGGAACAAGTACCGGAGGAGGTACGAAGAGGAGCGCTTGAATGCAGAGAACGCAGCCGCAACCGAACATGGTGCCGCTTCATCCTCTAGCTCGGGCGGCTCCAAGATATCTCGGAAGCAACGCGAGAAGATCAACATCCCTGCATGGCCAAAGATACACGACTTGGAGGTTTGGAAATCCCAGGTTGTAGCGGCAGTCGTGACGGCATCGGGCGACGAAAGACAGGAAGACTGGATCCAGTGGCTCTCAGATGCCTTCAGATCACCATATGACCCATCTCTGCTCGAGACATCAGGCGAAGCAAGATTCGCTAGCATAGACGCTAAGCTAGGTATCACCCTACATACGATCATCCACGCAGCAGGCGAGAGATCTCATGACGTACAACTGAAGGTGAGGCAGATGATGCAGAGGCGTGCGAGAGGCACAACTCCTGGAATGGTCAAAGGACGAGAAATGTTAGCGTTGATCGTCGACAGCTTCCGGAGTGCCGACAACGTTGATGTGATGTATGCATCCAAGCACTTATTCGATCTAAAATTTCCTGGGGATAATCAACTATCCAGATTCCTTGGACAATGGGATGAGATCATATCAGGTATGGATGCGGATGACATGCTTCCTGACAAAGCACTCCGCAACCTGCTTTGGGATAAGATTAAGGATTCTAAAGTTATGGCGTTAGACTTGTCCGTGTACGACAACATGTTGGACAAGGATCCGGATAAGACCTACCAGAAGTTACGAGAGATCATGGCGAAGTGGATACGGAAATCAATCGAGACCACAAACAAGAAAGAAAGGGAAAAGGCTTTTGGGAACCTCGTGAAGGCTACACCAGCGGAGAAGAAGGACCCTAAAGCGAAGCCCAAGAATACCAAGGCCGATCCACCGAAGCTTGACGCCGCTCCAGTACTTCCTCAGAATAATCCGAAGGATCACCAAAAGAAGGACAAGAAGCAGGATCGTGGAAGGTCAACCACGAAGAGCCCAAAGGGGGATCGTGGCAGGTCAGCGACTCCGGCAGACACGTCCAAAATAGGATGCGCTTTCCACTTCCATGGGAAAAACGGATGTTCTAGAGGAGACAAATGCAAGTTTAGTCACCAGGAGAAGCACAAAAGTTCTGCTAAGAAACCAGACAACCTCAAGGGTGACAGATCAAAGAGTCCTGGTGGCAGAAGCACTAGCCCTAAGCCAATGAAGGATCAGGTCTGTTGGAATTGGCAGAAAGGATCGTGCAAGTTCGGGGACAAATGTCGACGTCAGCACCAAGCTGCTCCTGCTGCAAAACAAGAGGCTAAAGGCAAAGCCAAGCCCAAACCGGCTACGCCAGCCTTCATGCTTTGCGGGGACATCGAGAGTGATGACGAGGACATGCAACCAGCACTTCCCAACGTACGACGAGGTGGGTTGGCGCTTCGCTCTAAAGTCAGATTCGATGACCAGGCGAATGTGACCACGTTCCCCTGCGATCCTGGTAACGAGCTAAACACCCGTCCCCTCAGGAAGAAGAAGAGTGAGGTACAGAAGGTGGATACCGAGCTCATTTCATCGTTGAGAGCCCTCAGAGTGAACAATATAGCTGCACGAGTAGCACATGCCAAAGGTAAGATGATGGAGTTATTTTCTGCTGAACACATTGCCAAGGCATGGATACAAATCACTCAAGATGAAGGAATCGAGGTGAACGTCGACCTGTCAGACTTCAACACCAGCGAGGTAGTAAGGAAGGATTCTGTCAACTACACGATACCAGGAGACACGATGTTCATGGCTGTGGAGAGGTATGATGGACCACCGATACGCTTCATCATGGACACGGGATGTGGACACGACTTGATCTCAAGAGAGAAAGTCAATGCCATGGGCCTTACCACCAAGGAAGGACCCAAATCCGTGAGCTTCATGACAGCGAATGGTGTAACTAGTACATCAGAGATGGTGGACATCAATGTGGACGAACTACCCATGATGTCCGAGGCACACGTGTTGGAGAGCACACCATCAGTCTTTTCCATCGGGAAGCGGTGCATGGAACAAGGGTACTCATTCATATGGCCGGCAAATCAATTGCCATACCTCATCGACCAGAACGCGAACAAGATTCCGCTATCGGTACATGACAACATACCCTACATTAAGGTGAACGATGATGACGGGAGATGTTTACCAAGATCAGATGGCTTGGCTACGATACTTCATCGCATACTGTCAGGTGTGGGGCATGAAGACGAGGCCACAGCAGGTCAGGAGACGCAACAAGAGGAACCTCCGCCCAAGAAACCACGGAGACGGAGGAGAAAGAAGAAAGGTAACCAGAGAGATCAGGATGGTGAATCTGATATCAATCCAGCCGTTGTAGGCGACGAAGGAGAACCAGAGGAACACGGCGATGACGGATATTCTCCTGAAGAGGGATACGACGGGGAAGACCCGAGAATCGATCGTGATCTCGATGACCAACCTGAAGAAGCCGAAGACGACGAACGTGGAGGTGATGCGGATTCTGAACGAGAGGAGAGTGACATTGGTGAAGATGAAGAGGGGTTATTGGAAGTCGATGTGGTCGACGGGGAAGCCAGACTATCAAAACCAGGAGTGCTGAAGAATGAGGCGAAATCCATATTGCACTTGATGACGCACCGATATAAGAACCCATACTGCAAGTCATGTGTGAGAGCAACGATGAAGCACTACAAGACTAGCAAGGGAGCTTTCAAACGGAAATTGAAGGCATTCGGTGATCTTATCACCTTCGATCTCATGAACACTCAGAAGATGGCGAGAGATGGGATCATGCCGGATAAGGATGTATTGGTGATTCGAGATCGGTTCACTGGTGTGATATGGGGTTATCCTTTGAAAGCAAGCAATAGTGACGAAGTGGTGCAGGCGATGAAGCACTATATCGGTAAGAGAAAGGTCACCAACGCTTACTCGGACGACGCGCCACAGTTTGAAGCAGCACTCAAGGAACTCCGGATTCCACTAGACCAGTCGCTTCCCGGACATCCCCAGAACAATTCACTCGCCGAAAGAAACAATCAGTTCATGATGCTTACCACATCGACATGCCTACTAGAAGCCGGACTACCACCATGTTTTTGGCCATTTGCAGTGGAATGTGTGAGCCATTTGTTGAACATCGAGAAGCTGGCGATGGCAGCAGTGCATGGTTGAAGTTGCACAAGAGCGAATTCCCAGGCATGGTGATACCACTCGGGGCGAAGGTGTTCTTCAAACCTAGTGACGCGAGAGAAAGGGACCAGGATCACAAGTTCGACCCCAAGAGCATACCTGGCATCTTCGCAGGGTACGTTATGGGGACCGGGATGAACTGGTCGAGGAAATACAAAGTCTGGGCTATAAGCGATTTCGCACAACAGAATCTAGGCTATGATGCCGAGAGACCGTTGAGGAAATTGATTACTCCCCACATCACAGAAAAGATCTTTCAAGACGACGGAATAGAATTTCCTCTGAAGAAAGAGTACGAGAGGTTGAACAGCACTCTCGAGGGAATGAAAGTCCTGAAGGAGAGAGCCGGTTCTCCGGATGCACCTACCAATCCCGAGTTACCCGATCCCGACGACAGCGACGATCAAGATGACGACGATGATGCGCCTGATCCACCAGACGGGGATCTGAAGTCAAAAGCTAGCGAAGTTGACGCGATCGAGGATGAGAAAACGGAGGAGCTCGCAGAAAAGAAGAAAGAGGACTACTCCGGTCCCGATCACTACTCCGTCGGGGGACCAGGTGACAACGTAGTCTACTTGAACAACGACGGCGAACATGTCAAGATCGCAAAGGACGGTCGTCTATATAGAGTGGGATCGGATGGGAGGCGACTCTTCCACAACTCACCAAGACCCAAGGACTACCTTACACCCGAAGAATGGCAGAAGCTATCGGTGAAAGATAGAGCTATAGCCAAGAAGGCCGGGAAGCATGTAGACAGGGTCGTGGATAGATTGTCGAAGAAAGCAAAAGGGCTTGGGAGCAGTACGGATAAAAAGGAGGACGAGGAGCACGATGAACTCTTGAAGGACCTGGAAGACGTCGAGAAAGGTGATGGAGGAGGTAGTGAAAAGAAGTCCAAGAAAGACAAGAAGGATAAGAAAACCAAGAAGGACAAGAAGTCCAAGAAAGAAAAGAAGTCTAAGGGCGAGGAAGAGAAGGGTGAAGGTGGACCAAGCCTGGCTATGCCTACTACCTTTATGGAGTGGGACACTGATGATGATGAGGACCCATGGTCGCCCAAATCCTTTACATCCGAGTCCACGTGTGTCCCCAGTGATGAAGAGTTCCTCACCGACTGGGACGAGAGTGCCATGTGGGAGGACGGCGATGACAATCTTGCTATGGCGGCTTGGAAGACGGAGAACGTCTACAATCCACTGAATGGTCAGATATGTTGTTGCATCACTGGTGACCCCATTGACAACGATATAGTTGATGAACCATTTCCGACGATGCCATGCGTAGTGCGTGACACGCAACATCGCCCAAAGCTTATGGGAAACAGGCTGTTCAACGCTGTGGTATCAAGACCTGTGAGCCGTGCCGAGATCCTATCCAATAAGAAGGCAATGCAATCTATGTTGGATGAATGGGGCGGACCCTGGGACGAGGAAACATTCGACGGGTCGTGGCTGAGAGAATATGATGAGATCGTGGCAACCTCCAAGAAGAAAGGAGAAGAAGTTCACCTAGCAAGAGTACATGGAATATGTGTGGAGAAGAACTACCAGTTGCCTGACGATGACCCGAAGAGAAAATTCAAAGGGCGAGGGGTTCTACTCGGAGATCAGGTGAAGAATCAGAACTTCGAGGCAGCATTGTTCCAAGATCTTGGAAACTCTCCAGCTACATTCGAAGCTGCTCGATGGGCTGATTTCTACGGTTGCCTGGAAGGTAATGATGTGCAGATGGCAGACGCCATTCGAGCATATATCCAAGCATTATTGGGCGGTGTACCGTGTTGGGCTGAACTCCCGTGGGAAGCATGGCCCAAGCACTTGCAAGAGGAGATCACCAGAAGGGATCTCAAACGCCCTATGTGTCGTGTGAACAAAGCATTATACGGACATCCAGACTCTGGAACGATGTGGGAGCAACATTGCGACGACTCTGTACGTGCATTGGAGTTCAAACCCGTCGGACCAGAATGGCCGTCGATGTATTACCACGAAAAGCTAGACTTGCTGTTAGTGATATATGTGGATGACTTGAAGTTGGCAGGGCCCAAGGAGAACCTGAAGAAAGGTTGGGACCTACTCCGATCCAAGCTGCGCATTGAACCGGAAACAGAGGTCGGATTGTATTTGGGATGTGTTTTGTCGAAAGGCGAAGATAAATTGGCCGATGGTTCCAAAGTCACTACGATGACATATGATATGAGCGCTCTGCTCAAAATGAGCGTGGTCAAATACCTCGACATAGTAGGTAAGGACACAGTATTGAAGAAAGTTGCAACGCCGATGTTACCGGATGTCACAAAGGATCATCCATCGAGAGCACCATGCAGTACCCAAAAGGGACTTGCTGTCACATGCACATGGTGTGGTACCTGCTTCTTGCCTGACCAGGCAGCTTCCAAGGCCAGGTCAACAGACGATGACGTCAAGTCTGACACGAAGGAGCAACCTCGTGGTACCCTAGCGCCTCATGCTGCTAGTCTCCTAATGAAACTGTTATACGCTGCTAGAATAGCACGTTTCGACTTGTTACGGGCCATCAATGTGCTGGCTCGCAATGTGACAAAATGGACAGTTGCCGACGATGCTAAGTTGCACCACCTGATGTGTTACGTGCATCATTCAGCCGATCAGAAAATGATAGGTTGGGTCGGTGATTCCAAAGCAGACCTGTCGTTAGCCCTATTCGCAGATGCGGACTACGCAGGATGTGGTCAATCGTTGAAGTCGACTTCCGGTGCACACATGCATGTCCAAGGCAAGCGAACTCGTTTCCCGTTGGCAGGAGGTAGCAAACGTCAAGGATGCGTTAGCCACTCCACCCCGGAGGCTGAGATCGTCGCGGCGGACTACGCATTGAGGACACTTGGGATTCCCAGCATCAGTGCATGGGAGACTTTGATGAGGACGCCACCACGGATAGTCTTTTATGACGATAATCAAGCGATGATTAATGTTATGCGGAGTGGGCGGAACCCCACGATGCGTCACATGGAGCGAACTCATGGTATTTCCATCACTTGGTTGTACGAGATGTTCAAGCGTGACTATCTGTTGCTCGTATATGAGGTTACTGCTCGTATGGCTGCCGATATCCACACTAAAGGGTTTGATGATGCCAACTCATGGAAACATGCGTGCATGTTGATCAATATACTGAGCGACGATGGTCTGCACAGCCAAGCATTGCTCGACTTGATGAAGCCAACTCATGATGGGTTGTCTTACGCCAAGCAGCTCCAGAAAGATCGTTACAGTAAGGTGCCAACATATCCTTACACCACCATTCCGGTTGTCCCGCCACAGCTGTATCAGCCGGGACTTTCGAGCAAAGAGGGACTGCAAGAGATCCCTGGATGCGACCCCTACGTTATGGTTCGTACTCCCAAGCTGTACAGGCTGCGCCCACCAAGGGCTCCCCCTGATATGGCATATCTTCGCAGCACTTGGATCTTGCAGGACGCGCAATGGCAACAGATCGAGGATAAGGTTGACCCTACCTTAGAACCCGTTCGGTTTGACCGTTGGGTCGAACGTGCGTTCTTTCAGTTTCATCCTTTGTCTTCTCCGTCACCCGAAGCGTCCGTTCCTGCGTCTCGTCATTTCGACGCTGCGACCCTTCCACGTCTTTTGTTTAGCTTGCGTCCGCTTGTCCAATGTCGCGAGTTGCAACAGACTCTCCGCGATCCGTCCTTGTACTTGTCGATTCATCACTGCTCGACCTCTGCCTTACACGTGCTCAACGCCCTGACGCGCCTTGTGCATGGGGGGAATGGGGGGTCTGGGGGGTCTTCGATGATTTTCGACAACTTTGTTTCGGATCCTGAAGAGCAAGAACACTCAGTCCACGATCATTGGGAAGTAGACGAAGAAGCCAAGATGCTAACAAGAATACACTCGTCTCCTAGGAGAAAGGCGTTCTGCCCGAGTGACGCACCATCTTGTCCAGTCGACATGTCACGGATCAAAGACGACAGGATGACTTACCGTCAGGGAAGTCAGCTCGAGTCATCAGATTTTGAGGATTGTGTCAAGGACTATTGGCGACACTCAGGCAGAGGTACTCATACCAAAACGCACCTCCGATGGACAGGCAAGACTGTGTTCACCCTTAGGGGAAACAACGCTGAATCGGAAAACGAGGAAGCTAAACCGGCTGCGATAGCGTTGTGCAGCACTCCAAAGCGTATGAAAACGATCCCATTGAAGGATATCGTTATCCCAACGTTTGTCTCCGTTAGCAAAGCCAAGAGCGAGGAGAGTAGATAGCACAGAGTAGCTGATGTAAATTTGAGACGACATGATGGGAAGATAGCATATCGGTACCAGTTCGTGCTGTGCGAAGAAGATCATAACCTAGCCGCCCGCGACGAGCAGATGGTAATTGATCTGTACGACATAGGTAAAGAACCTGCATTCATCCTACTGTGTTCAGAGGAATGTAATCACTTCACCCATCTAGCGGCGAAGCACGATTGCACCATCGTCACTGTATCTCAGAGCGATGACCTCACATCACCATACGGAATTGCACGCGCGCTCGCGGCAGTACGTTCGGAGAGGGATGCAGTAATGTTTGCAGGACCCTGCACAGGCGGATCGGCATGGTCGAGATACAACGCTAAAGTCAACGACGCGATAGCTAGATCTATAGAGCTTAAGCGAGCACTATACTGGGACCTCTGGGAACGTTTTGAGACTGTTATGGTTCGTGTTTTGAGGATCGGAGCCGCCGCACTGTTTGAACTACCAAGATACTGTGCCTATTGGAAAGATCAAAGGGTTCAAAGTTTGTTGAGTGGCACTGATTGCGACTGTCATGTGTTTGATGGATGTATGTATGGGTTAGGCGCTGAGTTCAACGATTCGCGTTTCGACAAGAAACTCATCAAGAAACCTTGGAAGATTGTATCATGGAATCTTGAGTTTGGCAACCAGCTCAGTAGGACATGTGACAAGAGCCATAGCCATAGAGATTGTGCAGGTAAATACACTAAGACTACTCAATTATATAATAAGAAGATAGTCGGCATCATCCTGAAGACCGTGACCAAGAGAATCGATGCATTCCAGAAGTCTGAGAAGATGATGCATGCCGTTCCGTGCCTTATGATTCGAGCCTTGGGTAGTTCCTTCAATGAACGATCAGTGTGTGATGCAACATCAAACGAGACTGTATACACATGTGATGAACATGGGACACAAACATCACACGCACGACGGATCGAACCACATGGCAGTCATGATTATCGGGCATGTTGCATTTGTTCGTGTGACCACAGCACTGCTTCACCCGTACGCTTCAGCGACGTGGCTATGGCTTCTGTTGGTGGTGTCATGAACTATAGCGGCAACACGAGCGGCTACCCGACTTTCATCATCAAGATCCTCGATGGCCTGGTTGAGATGAAGGAGAGTGGGCAGATCACCCTACCTCCAAGGATGTCAAGGAGTACGCATGGGTTGGACGTGGTTGAGGCATGGATTGCCGTCGGCATTCCTCCGCTCGTCCCGTTATCCATCAACTATGCAATGTCCAGGACAAAATCCGATGACACCAAATTCTTGACCGCTTCACTGAAGAAGCTAGCGGGCTACATGAACGAGGAGGAGAAGAAAGAGAAAACTGGCGACTTGGCAAGACGCTATAAAATGTCCATGACCACCATCAAGGGGCGCTTCGGGAACGATGCGAGTGGGGTTTTCAGCAACCTTTCTCGATACCTCGTGGAGCCTGATGAGATTGGGGTGATCGATGACTTATGGGACGACGTCCGCGACTTCATCAACAGCGGCAGACTCGTTGACACTATGGTTGCCTACCAACAATGGAGGAACCTGTCCGGGTCGGCCAATGAGAGCATGAACATGCGTGAAGCCGCGGATCCGTCGGATCACGTCTATGCCACCCGCCTCGAGAGTTACTACACGATCTTCAGCTCGATCTTCTACCACACCTCTGACAAACTCACCAATCGAAACGCGAAGGAGAAGGTGAAAGAGCTGATAGACACGGTGAACAGAGAAGTCCGCAACATGGCACTGGCAATAAGGGTCCACAACACGGACAACACGACCGACAAGATCCACGTGATCGATGTGCTCGAGGACCTGGTTGCCAGGAGGAGAGGGTTGCCAAAATACAGGTCAGCGGCTCAGAACCATATGGAGACCTTCTTAGGCTCCATGAGCGTAATGGTACAGTACCTGGACAACTGCAAGCCTCCGGTAGCCATGATAATACCAGAAGAGCTCAGATTCATGAGGGAAAAGATCATGCCGATGATCAACGAGTGGATCCCGGTTGAGCCCACAATGTTTCGAGTTCAGTATAACGCGGCTGCGGCGGAGAGCGGAAGGCAAAATGAGTACAACCGGCGGAGCAGCGCCTTCAAATCCTACACCGACTACATCGAGGAGTTGAAGAAGAAGATCGAGGACAAAATCATCCCCTCGTTACCATTTTGGGACATGGTGGAGAGCGAAGGTCCTGAGCCCCCTGACGTTGCTCATAGGCCACAATGGTGCCCGCCGCTTCAGATCTACGGTGACTATGCTAGACCGAAGGCCAAACCGATGCCTCGCGCGCCAAGACCTCCTCCACCGTCGTCGACATTTGAACAGCAGAACTTTTCGGAGCGTCCTTCCGACAGTTCAACTGGACACGGGCCGGCGTCCTCCAAGCGGTGGGGAAGGGCAGGTGGATCAGAACCCACCGGTGAGGCACCAAGGGATGTCTCAGTCAACACATGGTTTAGAATGCCGTTACCGATGGGGTCATCCAAACACTACGTGTTTGGGAGAGACTATTTTTCGCGAGACATGAAGGTCTATGCGATGGTCAGCGCCAATCAGGTGCCATCCGGGCACATCGTAGAAGGTCCCTGTACCGTTAACGGACAGATGACATGGTTGCAGTACTTACGAAGGTTGACGTCGTATTTGATGTTTTGGCATGGGGAGTACCAAGAGACGGTGATCAATCGGAACTACTACAAAGAAGACGCACATTGGTTCGCTCAGTATGCCAACATCTACGACTCAACGCAAGTGTCACTTGCTGGAGGGCTACCATCTCCGAGAACGCTATACAACCTTTGCTACCCAATGGAAGCCAAGGTGGCTGATGAAGCGGAATTGGAGTTGAGGATGCGTGAGACCTTGAAGGGCTTCGTCCCAAGTGTCACGTGTCAGCCAGCGACTCGCACCATCGACGGTGAGAGTGTACACTGTGAGTTCATCGGCGCCATGAAGACCAGTAAGGTGGTTTTGATGTCCGACTTCGAGTACATCACCAAATCGAATTCCGGAAAGCAGACAGTGTTCGCCCAGAACTTATTGTCACTTGGATGGGACAAGGTCATCAACATGTCTTGTATGCCTGAGTACAAGAAAGGAGAGACGACGGATCCATATGGGTTCATCAATTTCGTTCGTGCTCGAGTTGATGATGTCAAACGTCATGAACCCACCTCCATCCATGTATGGTTGTCATTGAGCAATCTGGTGACTGCGGGCGAGAAGGGAACATACAGGACTGTGATTGCCCCCGTGGACTTCGTTCCGAGACTCAGGGATGTGATCGTCAAACTTGACGCATGCTGCCAACTACCTACCTTCGTGAGGATTTGCGCAGACGTGGAGTTTCACCATGCCGTCGGTTCGTTCGGTAAAATCGCCAACATGATCAAGGACGAGCTGTCGTTGAATGGCATGATGTCCACAACGTCGGACAGATTCTGGCGAGCCATTTCGGTCGCCGGAGGCGGTCATCCCTACTCTATGAAGTCTGGAACCTCTTTGGTCCACGCTGTCATGGAAAAGTACTTGTTCAGAGAGAAGATGCTCGCTTCTTGTTTTATGGCACCGGATCCCTTGACTGAAGCGAATAGCCTCCATGATCCCAACTTGGAACACGTGTTGCAGGACAAAGAGAGGCTGTATCAGTACTTGTTCGGAGAGTCCGTAAGAGGAAGCCATGCATATCAGTCCACTGCGGAGCCTCCAGGTGAGAATGAGGCTGAGCGGAAGAAGAGGGAGAAGGTAAGGAGAGAAAACAAAATGCCATGGATGGATGAGTACTGGGGAGTCCTTCAGCCAGAACCAATATACACGAGGACTCAAAGGTGGTACGTCATTGATGACTTTAAGGAGGGTGAGGAGATTTGCTGCGATTACTGTTTGGTTTGCAATCCCATAGACTCCGATCAGAAAGATGATTGCTATGCAGAATGCATCAACGGAGCAGCAAATAGGTGCCGTGGGATGTCCGCAGAAGACTACGTCCAGAAGCGATTCCATGCATGCGCTCGAATGCTTTACAACTTCGGCATGGGACAAACGGTATCTTCCCCCCACCGTCATGATCTCCGAGATGAACCCGCACGAAGACTTGATGAAGTTCTTGCATGAGGCGATGATCATCTTCAACGGGAATCCAGGTTTCCAGAAGGAGATCTCGTTCTTCGGAGGGATCAGGTTGTCATCAACAATGACGGAGAACTTCTTCAAAACGAGGAGAGGACCCAGCATCCATGTGGAAAAGCAGATAGTCGGCAGAGCCATGTACTACCAGGGATCTTATGACCTTGGCAACGTGTGCTACACCAAATACCTCAAGACCATATTGGAGCCCGATGTATTCCGCACTATATTCGGAGACGATCCCACAGAGGAACGGGTAGGTGACATGGTGGAAGCACTGCTGGGCATGCTCGAAGTTGCTCAACTCTTCAAGCACCTGTTCAAGGGATGGGGTGACATTGAAGCTTTGAGGACGGGATTAGAAGAATCCATCAAGCGCGTCACTGCATCGCTGTACGACAGGACAACGTATGAGAACCGAAAGCGATCGACGATCAGGACCTTGGATCCGCACTCTGAAGAGGCGGCAAACGTGGCACTGATTCTCGTTCGCATGAGGACCATGCCGCCTCCTGAATTCGACATCGACCACTTCTTCGAAATCGGGAAAGAACCAGAACAAGGAACAGAGGCTACTGACCAGCCCGAGGCCGAAGGTGTCGATATGGAGACTGAATTTGAACAGGAGAAGGAGGAGCAAGACGTTGACATGTCCGACCCGAAGACATCAATACTGCAAGCCATCGACGAATTTGAGGAGAAGATCGGGCAAGCAGAATTCTGCATCCACTGCATGAAGTCGGGACACACAACTCTCAATTGCGAGAAGACCCCTTCATCCTCACCTACAGTCACCTCAGTGTTGAGTGATTGGAAGAAGAGAGTGAAGGGAGAGGTTGCACCCGACGATGCACCATCTGGACATCCAACCGAGGAGCCTAAGAAGAAGAAGCAGAGAGCATCGCCTACTCCAGATAGGAAGGTCGACAGCGAGTTCAGGCGAAAAGAGATGTTGAAAGCAAGAGTCGTGACAATGTTTGACCATGACGGATTCACCTTGATCGAAAGTGCTGATGGAGTCGAAGGAGGGACACATTCCTACAATGTGCGGAAGCTTGCGGAAGTGGGCCCTAGGGATATGAGGGTGGTGTACGAGTTCGTAGAGAAGGCATTCGTGCACTCCAGCTCCCTCAAACCAAGGGCATGTCATCACTTCTATCCCCTACCGACACGGAGGGAGAAGGGATACAAGCCGATCGACCCCATGACGATGGTCGGGAAAGTCGAACTAGTACCGATCAACGGAGTCACATTCGCTGCAACGAACTCCGACTATGGCAACCACAAGTATCCGACTCCATACTGTCGAGTACCTGAATACAGCCAAGCGAGCCAAGCCCTGAGTCGTCGATTGGGAGCGAAGTTGAGACATCGAATTGGACGCCAGTTCAGGACAGGTGGGAGACTCACACCAATCAAATGCGATGAAGGCGCATGGGTGTCGTGGGAAGATCTGTTGGGTGATAATGCAGTTTGGGAAGACGGTTATCACTACGGCAACGTAGATACCGTGACCAAGAAGGCGCGTTTGGAGAAGTTCTTCGACCAGAACTATGAGTGTTTCCGCATAACCAAGAGGATCAGATTCCAAATGTTGGCGGTCCGCGTTCGTCCTGATGAACTCAATGACCCTGATGACCCGATGGAAAAGGAATGGATTGACGAACTCAAGGGCATGGGAATCTCCAAAGGAAGACTCCACAACAGCAATGGATGGTGCTTTCCCGTGGCCGTAAGAGCAACCTCAGCACACTCATCGGACGGCGGAGGTTATGACGTCACCATCAACATCGACCACATTGGATCGAGAATGACCAACGACATGGCCCTATCCATGGTGACTGCATTTCACGCTACCAATCTTGGAGCGCTGACTTCAATCATGCGACGAGGGCTAGTGCCAGGAGGTCTCGGTTCATCGGGAAGGGATTCTATCCACTTCACATGTTTTCCGCCATGGGCCTGGGAGCAGGGCTACAAGGGAAAACCTTGGCTGGGTCGTAAGGTCGCATTGAGTGATCGCCCAGTGGTTCTCTACATTCCGGTGTGGAAGCTACAGGAGTACGGACTTCTCATCTCAGCGACTGGCTCTCTATTGGTCGAGAACGTCGTTCCCTTCGATGAGGTTAAAGGGGCATGGTTGCAATGCGACAATGCGGAACCCGGAAAGCCTGAGGAGATCGAATGGATCAGGTTACTCAATAGGGAACCCGACCCTGGAAGCTACCTTGTTCTGGAGTCCAAATACGGAAACCCGATCATGATCCCACGCTTTCAGAAGCTTGAGAGTTTAGCGGTTGAAGTTCAGGACGATACCTACTCCGAGGACGACGCCAAAATCTCAAAACTATTGGGTATGATCGAGGAGAGTGGCGTACACCCAGAATATGATAGCACCGAGTGGCAGGAAATCTTTGAAGAGATCGTGTACCGCCGGGCAATGAAAGACTATGACTCAAGGCCGTGTCCTAACTGTCTTGGCGAAGTCGATGTGCGGTTGACAGTATGTCCGCACTGCGTAGCGGTTTTGATCGCGAATGGGAAACTCACGCATGTGGTACCCAAGGAGACAAGAGACCGCAATCAACGATCACCTCCGAAGGATGTCCCAGCCAGTTCTTCTGGTGAAGCAACTTCTGCTGCAGGTGCAAACATCGACGAAGTCATCAAGAAGGCACGCAAGACAGCCGAAGAGGTCATTGACGTCGAGGAATCCGAAGGAGAGGAAGAGGAGGAAGTTCCTATCATTTTGAAGGAACGACCGGATGAAGCTGAAGGCGAACCCGAATATCGGGAGGTCCCTCAAGATGGATACGGGAATGAACTTCCGCAGCCTTTCCCCTTCGCGATTGACGAACTGCCACAAGAAGCTGCGATCCCCATCGACCACAACTTTGCAGTCACACAGCAGTTCGATCTGAGGTTGATGAAGTTGATCAAAAGCTTGGCCAACGCGACGTTCGACATCAACTGTTTTGAGAGTCGTGAAGACGTACTGCGAAGGTTCGACGATGGACAGCGGCATGACACTCCATACAATAGATGGCCAATAGTACCGAATGATCCGGATACTGGGTTTCCAAGACGTCTCAAGAGAGCCGAGGTCGTAAACATGAGCAAATGGACCAACGACACGTTTGCAACAGAAGCGTGGCAGATCTATGAGTTCCACGCCCACGTTGTTCACCCGATGATGATCACTGCAATCCGCTGCGGGCTTAGCCACAAGTACCTCAAGGAGGTCGGCAGCACTCGGCGTAACATGAGTGATCCAAAGGCTCGGAGGTCTGAGACCCAGGAAGAGATCGTCGAGAAGCTGGCATTCATCTCAAACTTCATCAGACGCTTGATCAGGAAGACCTTCGGAGCGAGCCGATATAGCTACTACCAGAAACCAGATGACGAAAGTGCCGCTCCATACAAATTCATTGACATTAGCCCCGCCATCAAGTCGGAGCGGAAGAATGTCACGAAGGAGATCCTCGTTGCATGCCGCTACTATGGCATAGAGGTATCCGATATTCAAGCGCAGAAATTGAAGCTCTTCGAGAACCAGATCCGAGCGGGAAATCCGAGGAACGTCGAGCTCATCAAGGACTACATTGGCTTTGTCGGCGCTGACTACATGCGGCAACTCACGAATGGTTGAGCATTGGGGTCATACCGACATGCCACTTTTGGTACTTCACGTACTGAGGGATCTTGGGTAATTCATGATGACCATTTTGGCATCATGGGAGTGAGATAGGATTGTGTTTCACACCGTTGGTAATCGCATGATACCATCGGTAGGTGCACGTTTTCCGTTTGTAGCTCCATCACCTGTTTGATCCAGCTTTCAGGCAAATGCAAGATCTTTTGCCCATTCAATTCAATAGGACATACTGGTTGACCTCCAATACACTTTTGAGAACATGATTCGTTCTCCGGTTTTTACATCCACTCATCTCCCTTCCCCGTCGAAGTACGGATGTGGGGGGTGTCAATAGGGATGAGGTCCCAGTATAGTTGCTATATAGGTACTTGCCATACCATTTTGGCTCAAGTGCCCAACCAGGTAAAAAGGAGCTTTAGCGCGCGAGCTTCATGTTGAACTAAGGGCTAGAACGGGGCCAGGGCACACCTTTCCATCCGTTCGCAATATATATATCATGTCAAATAAGATGTATACAAAGATGTATATGTATATATATGTACACACATGCATTGTTTTCAGACAGGATACCCGTATGCATTATAAGACCTTTACAGGGTTCACAGCACAACTAACGTCCCCTGGTTTGTGGGACAAGACGTCGACATTCACAACAGCTGTATTTGTGGGATATCCTCATACAATCTCATATGTGTACTTCATCCCTCAAATACGCTCTGGTAATTCTAGTGTTCTGATGTGTTATGAATGTTATCTGGCAGGCTTTGCACTACCAAATGTCAAAAGGCCATGCCGCAACACGTTGGGAATCACCAGAAGGATACATACATACATAAATACATACATACATACATATATATGATCTTGTATGACAATTCCAAGTGGGAGTCTGTTGCTTTGCAAGTGTTGGCTAGAAGAGAAGCTGTGAACGCCTGTGAAGGTGTTGACCTTGTTATCCCTTGTCATGTCTGTTCATCAACATCCATTGCCATGTTTGTGTCCTTTATGAAACTAACAAGATCATCATCACCCTACTCACGATCACCGTCCTCACTTGCATCCGCCTCTCTACCATCATCAATACATCTAGAGCCACTTGCGCAGCTTAAAGTAGATGTATACTGCATACTGTATAAGTAGTATAAGTATAAATATACCGTCAACTTTGGTGGAAAAAGCCAGTGTCCCAAAGACGACGAACCGATGAGTCTGGCAAAGCAGAAGATCAGGGCGAAGATTCGTGTGCAGACGATCTTTGCAGAGCTTTTGGTGTGGAGCCCCGTGAAACAAACGTGCTGACCACGTCGCAGCTAATGAGCGGCCACAGCTAGTGGTTTCCACTTTGGGGGCATTGGCCGAGACCCAGCTCAGGAACTAGAGAAAACAAACATAGTGTGACAGCGTTTGAGTTGCCACAAACTGCTCTCAGCCAGACAGAGCCAGAGGATAGTGATAGTTGTTCTTTCTCACGAAGTCCAGACATTCGTGAGGCAATTGGTCGAAGTCGTGTGTGAAGGGAATAGAGAAGTCAACTATGGTTTTGCTTTTCCACCGACCAAGGGGCAGGGGTGTCCCAAGGGTAGAAATTATAGACAATGACAATGATGCACATCACTCACTCCATGTGAGACCCGCACAAATCCATCGGGTGTTTGCATATGTTATTGTTGCCTTTTGTTTGACTGGAAGCTTGTCTTGCTCACACAATATGTGGCACAATCAAGCAGCACATCAACGGGCGTTTCACAAGTATTTACACATAGTATGTCCAGTAGTATGTCCATATGTGTCCTTGTTCCTGGTTCCCATGCTCTATATAAAACATTGAACCAGCACGCACACAAAGAACTGATGATGCAAAACTCATTTGTAGCAAATCGTCCTGAAGCAGATAAAACCATCATTTTTCCAAGCACCCCCGAAGCACCTTGTGTTGGCTGTTTGCAGGTCACAAGCCCTGCGCCAGCAAAAACCTCTGAGGCGAGTGAGTGAAGGGATCAAGGGGGGGATTTGTCTTTGAGATATGGAGAAATGACGGTCGAAACCTCCGTTTGCAGGAGTTTGGCATGAAACAAATGCCGCCTGAAATTCCCGGCTGTGGGAGTAGAATCCTGGACCAAATCTTGGAAACACATTGCTGCGAATGCATCCTTCTGAACCCCACATGTACTAATTGGGGTTGAAACTCGAGTTCCAAAAGCAGGGATAATTGAACTGCTTGTGACATTTTGCGACTACTTGCTCTGGGGCAACCTAGGGGTTAACCGACCTGAACCAAATGTTTTTGCATAAGACCAATGAAGGACAAACATTTGTATACTATCCATTTTCGGGGATCAGTAGATTTTGACATATATCGACCTATCTTCCCCTTCGGAAGTCGAAGATGAACTATTTACTAGGCTATCTTCTGAAGCATGAAGGTAACCGCCTCCAGATTGACACCATCCCGCACAGTGCGAGGAATCCCAACAAGTTTCTATGGGCATTTGTACGCATTTGTGGTGTTCCAGATCATAGTTTCCAGATCATAGAACAATTAGCCAATTGCATAGAAACCATCCTCAGAACTTCGGGTTCAAATTCCACTGATCACCCGATCGTCCAGGTGGGCGGAGAGGCCCTCAAGTTGGCGCAGACAGACCGGCCGCTGCCAAAGCCCGGGGGTCTAAGGACAACGGCAGAGCAGGGCAAGTGATTCGAGTGTTTTTTGCACCACCTGAGAAGATGAAGAGATGCCAGATTGTGGCCCCGTAGCAATGCCAATTAGAAGGATATCAAATCCATTGATTGATAGCAACTTGTAACCTAAACTCTGAGTTTCTTAAATAGTCAAAGGCTTCAGGATTGAGAGCCTTTCTCTATATATGGACTTTATCAAGTCGTGTTTTCAAAGGGGCCCGCCTGAATGGGAAGAGAACGGCTCCCCTGACCACCAGCCCGAATGTCATCAGGTCGCACCTCCCCATCCCACTGGGTTTGTCACAAACAGAACGTCAAAAAGAATACCAACTAAACGACTGTAACTGGTCCAAGTGTCCTCCCCTTCAGTTTCAGTGGATGGCGTACCTTCCAGGTCCTGTAACTTCAATACTTATTGTACTGCAGAGCAGTCAATTTGGTGCATTGAACCTGAACATACTGTGTTGTCCTTGAGGATCTCCACAGAAAAGACCCTACGGTACCAAAAACCAGAAATCTCGCCCATGGCTCATTTGGTGCCATGGTCACTATCAAACGACAGTTGCAGCCTGAGGAGCTGCTCAAAGTTCACAACACTGGATTGCCACGTTGAGGATGAATCATGTCCAGAAAGAAGAAACATGTTTCCACAAGGTCGTTGTCATTCTCCCCGTGTTGATGGGTAAGACTCCTCCAAGACGAGCGCAGCTGAGGTACTTCGCCACAGCGGCTCCCAAGCTTCAGAGCCTCGGCTGAATCGTGTGGGGGTCGAAGCTGCACTGGGTTGAGGGATGAACACTTAACCTGGTCTACGGATGTCTACGGAGATGTTGCATGATAACATTCTTACTGTATGCATTCTTATATAATCATTAATATATTACTGTGTATTACTGATATATATAATTTGACATGTTGTATGCTTGCAGCACATGCTCTAACAGATGAACATCCATATACGAGCCAATATTGCATCGAATGAAAAGGAGGGTGTCTAGAAGCCACTCGTGCAAGGGAGAAGAGACAACCAACCCATTGGGCGTTTGTACATTTTGAGATTTGAGAAAACCCCTTACAGGATCTTTGGGGTTTCAGTTCTGGGTCAACTGGACTCGAGGAGGAAGACTGGGAGTTATTGAAGGTCTTGTAGCTCCCCAGCGAAGTCTTCAGATAAATGTGTGGACTCTGGGTATGTGAACAAGGCAAGCTGCGTGCGAAAGTCGCACAGCCCCTGGTTTGCCCATTCCGAGCCTCGAAATCGATCCCCTGGCCGCTCTTTAGGGGATATCAACTCTCAACTCACTCTGCCTAAAGTGATTTCAACCTCAAGATTCTGAATGCACCCAATGTGCTGTTGGCAGAGCCACCACGATCACCGCCGCGATCCACCCACCATAGCCACCCACCGCGATCGTCAAGGACGGTGGAGGCTGTGGACAAAGCCGCACAAGATGGTGGAGTCCTTGGGACAAAGAGAGCCTCAAGGGTTGACACGGAACTCGAGAGTTTGAAGGTGTTTCCGCTTGGGAAAGACCAGGAATCCAGGACGTTGGTGGCTTTTGCTTTAATGAATTCGGTTTCCATGTGAGCCGGCCCATTCTGCTGGTGGGAGGCTTTTGTTTCATAGCACAGGCAAGCAGCTTCCAATGCAAAAAGGCACACATTGAGGTATCACAGCTCGGAGATCTGTGTATTGATGGTATCATATCAAATCATATCCATACAAACTCTGAAAGCTTTGGATGTGGCCCACTAGTGACAGGTCTAAACGCCGCCAGCGTTTCTTGCGACAAAAGCTTTTTGATCGGACTGATTTGGCACTTGGAGCTGGTGAGGTGGATCCCAGGAGCAAAGAGATCTGCTGGCACCAGAGTTGTGTGGCCCGGAGCCGAGTTGGACATCTTGAGACTCGAGTCGACAGGTTTTGAGCGATTGGAGCGATAAGGAGAGGGCATGAAGAGATAGGAACTGAAAAGAGCTTGGAGACTGGAGAAGGGATGAGAAGTGTGTTGTTTCATTAACAGAGGCGTCCACCAAGTGCAGATTGGTGGGTGCTCCACAACAGACAACCCTCGGTAAAGGTATGGATGTACATTGGAAGTACAACATGCCAACGCATTCATTGGCTCTAGGTGCACACGCTTGAGCTTGCAAGCTGGAGAAAAGGTTCTGAGAACAGAGGGCCAAAGGCCCAAAGACCACATGAAGGACCTTTGATATTCCATAGCAAATCCAGAGGACCCCTGGCAATTGGCTCATTTGACTCGTTTGACCAATGCTGGCACTAGGTGATCCCAACCAAACGATCTGCATTCTTAAGAATTTCAACAAGTTGTACACGATGTTGTGTATATATAAATTAAGGTTAAAGTGAGATTGTCATTGCTTCGATCCCATGAATGTCCTCTAAGTACTTTTCATACTTGAAACAATTTCCTGTACCTTTCTTTCTTCTTTTGCTGGCCACTGATAACGCGTCAGCGAGCACCGGGCTCGTGCCCGAGGCGACTTCTTTCTACTGTGCATGGCACTGAAACGACATCCGCAGCCTCCCACCGAGGAGGAGTGCCCGACAGTTGGTCTTCGGAGCGAGCAAGGAAACATGATCAACTCCACGGAGCATAAGTGTATCAGGGGATTATGGACCCCACCCCAGGCTCACCTGCCCAAACAATCCCAAACAGGGATAATTGGACTGGCATCAATAACGTCGCATCCTCTCGTACGTAGTCCCAGCTCGCACAAACTCATATGGAAGTTTTGTGCTAGGTGTAGTTGGACAGTCCCTCAAGACCTACAGGACATATCGGAAAGCAAGTCGGAAAGCAGTATTGGTGCCGGAAGCGCATGTAGGATGCGAACTTGGACCTGGCAGCGGCCAACCGGCTCTTCGAGCTCTCGCCCGAGGCCTCACCTCCAGCCCATGGGGAGGTCGAAGATCTCGGCCGGTGGTTTGGAGGTCTTGCAAACAAGGCCCTAACATGACTTTAAATAGCTTGCAGCTTGCCTCATCATGCCCAGCTTGTCCAACTGACAACAGATGTGGACTTTCATACTTTCACTGCCAGTTTTGTTTGGCTTCCAATATGTTCGTCTTATTTCAATTTGGAACATCTGGCAGGGGAAATCTCAAGTTACTGTAGATGATCCAAAGAGCCAGAGAGTCGCGAGAGCCTACGTCCGTGTGTGACTGCTTCCCTCCTTCCCACTGTGCCGGACGCAGCGTCGGTTCAAGACGGATGACAGGCCTCCGCAGCCTCCTTGGAGCAAATGGCCAAGTTGGCAGAGCAAATCCTCGCGCAGGGATGTGAAGAGCCGCGCACTCGGTGTTGAATTTTATGGGTAGTGACAGCTGGTGAGAGGGTGATTGTGGCGGTGGATGGAGGGGTGGATCTTTTAAGTGATGCTGGTTTTGGTGTCGGGGTGCCAGGATGGTGTTGGCATGTATTGGGTTCAGCTTGGAGAGATGCTCGACAACTTGTGACCAGAGTTCCAATAGTTCCAGGTGTTCACACTGCTGGACCGAAGGTCACTGAAGTATGAAAACTCCAGAGTGATCAAAGTTGGGACAGAGACCATTTTGGTGTGAAATTGCGGGCTCACGGTACCTGGTGCTGGGTGTGGCATGGGTCCTTCAATTGACATCAGAACGCAGGTCAGAGACCTGGAAATGGACAGGTGTTCTGCCAAGTAGGACAGTAGGACTGATTCAAACAGCTAAGACCAAAATCTAAAGTCAAATCGACAACAACTTATCATGGGTCTAGGGATCGACGAATGGTGGACCCTAGAGTCATCTAGAGTCCCAGGAGGATGTCACATGGCACCGTGCTTGTTTCTAGGCTGCAAAGCCCTCCCTTTCTGCGTGCCATCATGGTAATGTACGCCCTGAGCTCGGGCTGTTGGGGCCGTGCTTGGTGGGCTTCAAAGTCCACCAAGGTGGGCAAAAACATTGCTTTTTGTTTATGTGAATTTGGCTGACCCCATTGCCAGGCTTTGAGCAAGCTGGAATTTCCAAGGATCTTGCAGAATCGTGGAGCAACATACAGAAGCAAATTGGGTTGGGGCATTGCTTGGGTCCTAGGAAGGGTATTGATTAAACGATAGAGGGAAATGATGTGATATGATTGCTGTGAAACTGCAGCTTGAAGCAAGAAAACAATCACAACACAAGGCCAATCGTTTGAGATACTCTCCAAGGGTCAAGTGAACTCAGCTATTTGCTTGAAGTGTTCAACAGCATGTTGTTTTGGACGTGTGTATAGATAGAAAGGCGAGCTCTGATGGACAATCGTGTAAGGAAGCAACCAAGCAATTGAGGTCCACATCTGTCCAACCCCCGGGGAAGAGGGCCATCGTTCCATTGCTTCGGGGGGGTTGTTCAGTTGAACTCTCGAAGTGTAGAACTTCAGATTTGCTTATCACCCCGAAGTGCAATTGACGCTCCGACTTGTTTTGACACATTGTTGTAGTTGGAATATGTGGGAGAGCCTCAAGTGTTGATGCCCAAACCATCCTAAACCACCATGTTTGGGTAGTGCTACTGGTGGACATGGTAAACGGATGTAAACTGCATAAACTGCAAACCTTTGTACAGCAAATAGGGATCAGTAGGACTCTTGCTGCTGCTTGGGATCAGTAGCAAGTAATTTGTACAGCAAACGTGCTGCTGCTAGAAGCATCTCGCAGAAAGAGTCCAATGGGATTCAACACTTACATCAAGTGACATACGCTGCTATCACTACCAAAGTCTTTTTGAGTAATGATCACTCCCAAAGCACTCCACCTGTGATATCCACAAACAAACAAAGAAGCTACTAGTAACAAAGGGCATCGCTACTAGGAGCAAGGACGCTACTAGGGGCTCCTGGCCGTACTACTAGGAGCAAGGACCCTACTAGTAACTAGAAGCTACTAGGGGCTCCTGGCACATGGTGTGGCCCATGATGTGGTGCAGGTTGGCCCATCCTGGCTTGGGAGAGCCCGGTGACTTTGAGGTCGGGCAACGAGCGCACCTCAAGCTCGGTGGGTTTGAGGTTTCGATCTCCCAGAAGCCATCGAACTCACTGGAGTTCAGCAGCCCAACTTTTCTCGATCAAACATGCAGCGAGGTCGAACTGAATGCTCAATGAATCTCACGAAATATGTCCAAGATCGTCCAAGAGTAAGAGGCTCTAGTAGTGGGTGATGGAGCGTGAAGGCACGGATTGCATTAGCAGCTTACAGGGGATGTGGATACTGAGCAACAACACAATGAGTCATGGAGGGATTGTCAAATGTGCAAATGTTTAGGGTCAGCCGTTGAATTGGATGGGGTTGTTCAGAAAAGAGATTGGTTGGATTCTTTCGGGAACAGACCGTTTTGACTGTCTATCATATGACATGATTTCTTTGGGTTTTTGTTGGCTTGTAAGGGTCTATCGAGGCTCTTGATCTAAGCTTGGTTGAACTCCAATATGGATGCAGAATGATATATATATAGTATATTGTAATATGATATGCAGTAATATATGTTGTTGTTGGGCCAGGTTCAATGTTGCCAAAAGATGACTCTGATAATTCCATTACAATTAGCATCACTTGCTTTGGAATTCTCGAGGTGTTCCAACATCTATTTTGGTTCAATGATATGGTACTTACTTTTTGCAACGAACTGCAGGGTCAGGGACATCAGTAACACCACATTAGGAGCTGCAATCCATGACTTGCAGTGAGTGTTTAGATGTGCTTAGGAATGTGGGGACAGTCCAAGACATTTCAATCATAGTGAGCTTTCCACCACACATCCCTCACAGCACTCCGCTGAAACTGCACTGCAATGTTCCGGAGGCCTTGAAGAAGATCCTCCGACTGCTGGGTCAGCTGCAACGCCTGAAACCAGCAAAGGCGAATCATGCAGATCGTGTGCATCGCATGTCGCTGGTCGCCTTTGAATGCTGTGGTTGGACATGGTGGACTAGCAGCAGAAAGAAAGGTGGCCAGTGCTGTTCGAAACATGGATATGTTGGAGGTTTTTGTACCAGCAGATTGGGTGCAGATCCTGTTGGGTGTGGACTCCATTGCACAGAGACACCTGCATCAGAGCGTCTCTTTCAGACCAGACCAGAGACACCTGCATCAGGAGACCCTTGTGAAGTGGTTTAGCCAGCTGCCTTTGACCGTTGCTTAGCTGCAGACTCTAGGAAGATGCCTGATGGCCTACCCAGTCAGGGGATAACCTTTATATGTAATTATATAGATAATCCTTTATAGTAACAAGAAGCTACTAGGGGCTCCAGGCATCGCTACTCGGAACTGGCATCGCTACTAGGAACAAGAAGCTACTGGGGGCTCCTGGCCTTATTACTAGGAGCTAGGAGCATTCTTACTACTATTAACATCATCGGTTTCCCCACTAAAATCCAACAGGTGCAACAAGCTCAACCTTTGTTTTCCAAGGAAACTGACGGGGTCAGATGTTGGTGTGATTGGGTTAGGCTACCTGGATGAACCAAGAAGACATGATAAGCGTGTGTCAAAGTAGGTGCTCAAAAGACCTTAGGCCAGTGCATAGAATCCCAATGCTTTTCTTTCAGCTGTTACAACTCATTTCGGTCATTTTGTCAAACTCTGAAATAGTCTTTGCCCAAAACAACATGACCTCAAACGCGCCCATGTTTGAGACTTATGGGCCATAACCGAAGCCTGCAAAGAGTTTAGCAGGCATCTTCGGTGGTGCACGAGAACTCTTCCTTTGACTACTCAGTTCAGTTGCGAATGCTTTTAGTCAGATCGTTTTGTTCAAACAAGCCAAGTGAACAGGATGTCATATCGTGTATATATATACATCATATTGTTGCGTTTATTGGGGTTGTTTGGTCTCTCCAGTCTGAGAAGCTGTTCTGGATTGTTTTGGTTAGTTCGGTCGTAGTGACTTCAGACAACTTCGTTGATGGCATACAACGGTAATAAGATTGCCCAAGAAGCGCTTCAAAAGGAACGGTCAATGTGTTCCTGTGATCTATGAGGTCCTTGACCGGCAATCGTCCAACAAATTGAGATTGAACGAACCTTGGCACAACCGCAGATGTCAACCTACCGATGTCCAGCCAATCCCAGGTGTTGGAGGGCCGGCTGGGCCAGGCGAGAACAACAGCAACGAAGGGAGCACCGAAATGATGCGTTCCCAATCTCAAAGACGAACTTCCGAGATGATGAGTTCACCAGGTGTCCTTTTATTTGCAGCATGCTTGTAGAGATGTTTATACAATTTCTGGCACTCATTGCCATCATTCGTGTTGTTTGCTCCTTTTGTTGTGCTCCATTTTGAGCATCCTCGAGTCATTGTGTTGCATGAAAAAACCATTTGTACGCGCCAGATGCAGCAGTTTATCACGCTCTCGCTGCTAGAAGCGCAGGCACCACCTGGGTCAACAGTGATTGTGTAGAGTGTAGGGTCGATTGTGTAGGGTAGACATGAAACTTATAGTCACAGCCTTGGTCAATGATTTCTGGCATAGACGGAATCAATGATTCTGTGTCGTGCTGATTTGTTGCATCATGGTTTCTCTCAACAAACTGAACCTGTCAGATTCCGTTGACCGCAAACAAAAAGCAAAGTGACTTGGGCCTGCAAGACCTGACATTGTTCAGTGTTATTTAGCTTAGCCACATCAAATCGCTTGGGGACTTGGCAGATTTGCAGGGTGAAGGCTTCTCCAACCTTGACGATGTCATCGCCACATCCTGAGTGGATTCTGACGGGCGCTGACGGGTCTGACCAGGTCTCGCTCCTGAGGAAGCTTCCTTGACTTGGCCCTCAACTCTTGTCGATGCTTGGAACATGTTCATTCCGAAAAGAGACAAGAATAACAAGATCATCATTGAATTTATAAGTGTTTAACAAACAAGAAACCAAATGAAACCAAACACCTCAAACACCATCCGAATCAGAACTTGTTTGAATGTTTGTCACCTTTGCACCATCCAACGTTTGCCATCACCTCTGTGAGGCCGTGGCCCAAAAGGACGGCCTGGCGAGGCGGGTTTTTGCAGAGGGCGGAGGTTAGGTGTTCAAAGGGCGAGGTAGTGCAACTTCACTGCTGGGGCTTGCAATGTTGTAGCACCTTTGAACGTTTGAAGTTGGGCAGTTGCAACAGTGGCCGCAGAAGTGGTTTGTTTTGTGATTTATATGTGTCAGATCACAGTGCTTTTCATCCTGGTGCGCGTCGAACAACAAAGCTACATGTTGAATGTTATCCACAAAGAAATTACATGCTCGAATTGAAATGACTGAGATTCATGCGGTGTCAGCAAAACAAAAGCTTTGCTTTGGGGTTTCATCCGTTCAAGGATTCTTTCCTGGCCTGCCAGGCACGTGCGGAATGCCCTGCGGATGATGGACATTTGCTGGGGATTCTTGAATGCAAGAATGCTTTGAGCCTGAATGTTGTGTTTGCCTTCTCGCTGTGGGATAACTGTTTGTGCAAAGCGCAAGCGTTTTTGTGACTGTTTGTGCAGACAGAACAATGGCAAGCGTGGCGTACTTGACCCCAGTTCCCAAATCTAGGAGTCTCACAAAAGTAGGAGTCTTTTGATTGGTTGTGTTTGTACATGAATGAACACGAAGCCAGTATACAGTATACGCAATGAAATGTAATGAAGTACTACTACTTAAGCCCCCACTGGTGCCCGGCAACCAGATTCAGTCCTTCCAGTTCTTCCTTGGCTTGGCAGAGTTCTAGTGGAAAAGTCGCCGCTGATGGTCCCAATACTCGTTCCGGTGTCCCTCATGCTACAACAACTGTGTGGGTGTGTTTTTTTGGGGAGACTGGCCATCAAAAGGAAAACCAAATGAGACCGACGATTGCTTTTACCACAAAGTGAGAGAATGCAGCAGATCTCAATTGGCACTTGAGAAGGTCGTGTTGGCTGTTCAGAGCACAGGGATCATCCAAGAGCTCTAACCAACAGCCTTGTTTCTTTTGTTTGGAACCTATATAATCTGACCCAAGGCTCGGGTTGTAGGGTTAGCTTTGTAGCTTCAACGCATAGTGATTCAACTAGCTTTTTGACGAAATAAACGTGGGTGGCTGGGAAGATGTTTGTTCTTCCGTTGGAAGTTTTGTAGCATTCAGACATGTTGAACTGTTGCTGCTCTCAGGTGCCAATGAGCTACGCATTGAGCACCAACAAGACTGGCGCACTCGGCGTAAGGCCAGTAGTTGCCCTCCAGACACCTGTCACCCAACATAGATCCCAGCTAGTTTACGGGAAGGCCCTTTCCATTGTCCTCAAAAGTATGGCCGTTTCCCAAAGCAGGGTCATGTTTGGCTCTAATAATCTGAGTTGATTAATTGTCTAAAACCTACTAGCTAGTAGGTTGGACGCCATTGCTATTAGGGTGGAGGACATCGCTAGTACGTTGGAGGCCATCGTCAGTAGCTTGGAGGCCATCGCTAGCAAGTTTGGTCTCTAGGAATCTGAGCTCATTCCTTTGTCACATTTTCTCACACCTCATCGCAATAGCTCTCGCCGCTTGGCCTACGCCGGCGTAGGCACAGCTCATGCGGCAGCAGGGGCAGATCCTTGAAGATGAGGCGCAGCAGTGTAGCCGCCATGGCAAGAATCTGCTGAGTCAAGGTTTTGGCCACGCTGACTGAGTCCAGGTTCGGTTGGTCTCGTGACGAAGTATCGGACCATTTTGGTAGGTTCTTATTGGATTCGCGGACCCTTTGCGCCTTTGCTGTTGAGTGCCAGCTAGGTATTTGAATCGGCTTTAGTCACTTTAGGATGATCACTAGTAAAACCCTTTCATGTTCTTTAATTGTTGTGTTTGTCTTGTGATGTCATTCTTTTAAACCGATTTATCCCAGGCACCCACTACAAGGACTAGGACAGACAGGGGTCAATTTTCGCGTGCCACCACAACCTCTTGATAGTAATCCTTTTGAATGACTATGTCTGGGGGGAATTGCACACCTCTGCGCGGAGCTGAGAGTTCGCTGATGTTCGCTGCATGCAGATTCATGACTCTCCCGAAGAATAAACCAGGGCAACCGAACTATGAAGGAATATGAAATGAACGGGTTTTGTCCACCTGAGAGTTCCAAAGTGGACCTCCACGCTCCATGACTGGGATTTCAATGCAGGGTGCACTCTGCTTGCCTTTGACGCAGGCCTGGGAAGACTGCGGGTGTAGTCATCCACTAGCCGTGATGCAACGACTATATAGCCATGTTTAACTTCCCAAGACTTTGCATGCAACGACTTCAGAGTTCTTTGATCAGACAGGGGTTCATAGTGACGAGTACTCACTATGTTTGAGATTGCCATGTTCTGGCATAGAAAAGACCAGACTGGTGTTGTGATACCCGCAGTGTGCAGTTTAGCAAAGCATGAAACGGGACCTGGCAATGGTCACAAGGACCCTGGAAGCTACATTCATTGTATTTTTGGAACATTTTGGAACCCTTAAGTGCAACTACATGCAGCTACATTGGTGATGCTAGTACTACATAGTCAAACAGCAATTTGGAGACTTGGAGACCAACATCAGTGTTTGTGTTTTTTTCCCGAATGCGTAGCGAAGGGTTCTCGTTTAACTCTTGGGGGTCTGGGGGTAGAGCCTTGTTCGCGACCCGTTGCTTCTATGTTCGCAACCGTCCGCAACCGTTCGCAACCGTCCGCAACCGTCCGCAGTAGGTCGCTAAGGCGCTGCCATTGGGGGAAGCTTTTGCAAGTGACTATGCATGGATGTGTCACGTGTTAGTTTGCGACGCGAGTCCATTGTGATTTGCGTGAAAAGGACATGTCGCGCAAGAAGCGTGATGCATTTCGCTGCACAGGCGCAGCGTTTTGTGAGATCCGCAGTTTGCTACGCAGTTCCATTGGGATTAGCGTTTGGAGAGTCGTGTCTTTGGGGTGTTGGACGTGGCCGTGCCATTGGGATTTGCGTTTCAGGGTGTGGCATCGAAGCTCTGTTTTCGTGACAAGTCTCAGCTGAAATGCCGATTTTGGACTCTGGGAGTGTGCTCAGAACGGGTCGAAATCATTCCAAACGTGTGGTGTGGTGCAAATTTTGTTGAAGCTCACATGAGATGACCTTGTTACTTTTCGTGGCAGGCGCAGGACTTTGTGCGGGTTTTGAGGTGTGGAAGTGGGATTTTCGTGGCAGGCACAGGGAATCGTGAGGTTGCGATGTGTGACGGAGGTGACATTTCGTGACAGGCGCAGTACTTTGTGCGCGTTAGACGTGTGGACGCGGAAAGATGCGTGGCCGGTGCAGGGAATCGGGAGGTTGTGAGTTGTGGTAGAGGTGAATGTCGCTGTCACATTGGGATTGGCGTTTGAGCGGGTGTCGTTTGGAGGGACTGGAATCGCGAAACTGCTTGGCAGGGTTGCATGATGTGTGTGCTCTGATGGGTGCTGCCGCTGGACTTTTGGAGGAAGTCTCGTACGAAATCCTCGTTTGGCAGACTTTGACATGTGAGTTTTGGAGGAAGTCTCGTACGAAACGCTCGTTTTTTGAGACTTGACGCATGACTTTTGGAGGAAGTCTCGTACGAAGAGTGTCCTACAAGAGTATCCCACAAGAGTTTCCTACAAGAGTGTCCCACAAGAGTGTCCCACAAGAGTGTCCACAAAAGTGTCCCACAAGAGTGTCCCAAATGAGTGTCCCACAAGAGTGTCCCGTATGAGTGTCCCGTATGAGTGTCCCACAAGAGTGTCCCACAAGAGTGTCCCACAAGTGTGTCCCACAAGAGTGTCCGACAAGAGTGTCCCATAAGAGTGACCCACAAGAGTGTCCTACAAGAGTGTGCAACAAAAGTGTCCCGTAAGAGTGTCCCACAAGAGTGTCCTACAAGAGTGTCCCACAAGAGTGTCGTACAAGAGTGTCCCGTAAGAGTGTCTCACAAGAGTGTCCCACAAGAGTGTCCCGCAACCGTGTCCCACAAGAGTGTCTCACAAGAGTTAAGAGTCCCACAAGAGTGTCCTATAAGAGTGTCCCACAAGAGTGTCCCACAAAATTGCCCCACAAGAGTGTCTCACAAGAGTTAAGAGTCCCACAAGAGTGTCCTATAAGAGTGTCCCACAAGAGTGTCCCACAAAATTGCCCCACAAGAGTGTCTCACAAGAGTTAAGAGTCCCACAAGAGTGTCCTATAAGAGTGTCCCACAAGAGTGTCCCACAAAATTGCCCCACAAGAGTGTCTCACAAGAGTTAAGAGTCCCACAAGAGTGTCCTATAAGAGTGTCCCACAAGAGTGTCCCACAAAATTGCCCCACAAGAGTGTCTCACAAGAGTTAAGAGTCCCACAAGAGTGTCCTATAAGAGTGTCCCACAAGAGTGTCCCACAAAATTGCCCCACAAGAGTGTCTCACAAGAGTTAAGAGTCCCACAAGAGTGTCCTATAAGAGTGTCCCACAAGAGTGTCCCACAAAATTGCCCCACAAGAGTGTCTCACAAGAGTTAAGAGTCCCACAAGAGTGTCCTATAAGAGTGTCCCACAAGAGTGTCCCACAAAATTGCCCCACAAGAGTGTCTCACAAGAGTTAAGAGTCCCACAAGAGTGTCCTATAAGAGTGTCCCACAAGAGTGTCCCACAAAATTGCCCCACAAGAGTGTCCTATAAGAGTGTCCCACAAGAGTGTCTCACAAGAGTGTCCTACAAGAGTATCCCACAAGAGTTTCCGACAAGAGTGTCCCATAAGAGTGTCCTACAAGAGTATCCCACAAGAGTTTCCTACAAGAGTTTCTTACAAGAGTGTCCCACAAGAGTGTCCCACAAGAGTGTCCTACAAGAGTGTCCCAAATGAGTGTCCCACAGGAGTGTCCCACAAGAGTGTCCCGCAACAGTGTCCCGCAAGAGTGTCTCACAAGGGTGTCCCTTAAGAGTGTCCCACAAGAGTGTCCCACAAGAGTGTCCCGCAAGAGTGTCCCACATGAGTGTCCCACAGGAGTGTCCCACAAGAGTGTCCCGCAACAGTGTCCCGCAAGAGTGTCTCACAAGAGTGTCCCTTAAGAGTGTCCCACAAGAGTGTCCCGCAACAGTGTCCCACAAGAGTGTCCTACAAGAGTGTCCCACAAGAGTTTCCTACAAGAGTGTCCCACAAGAGTGTCCCACAAGAGTATCCCGCAAGAGTGTCCTACAGGAGTGTCCCACAAGAGTGTCCCACAAGAGTTTCCTACAAGAGTGTCCCACAAGAGTCTCCTACAAGAGTCTCCCACAAGAGTGTCCCACAAGAGTGTCCCGTATGACTGTCCCACAAGAGTGTCCCACAAGTGTGTCCCACAAGAGTGTCCGACAAGAGTGTCCCACAAGAGTGACCCACAAGAGTGTCCTACAAGAGTGTGCAACAAGAGTGTCCCGTAAGAGTGTCCCACAAGAGTGTCCCGCAACAGTGTCCTACAAGAGTGTCCTACAAGAGTGTCCCACAAGAGCTTCCTACAAGAGTGTCCCACAAGAGTGTCCCACAAGAGTGTCCCACAAGAGTGTCCTACAAGAGTGTCCCACAAGAGTTTCCTACTAGAGTGTGCCACAAGAGTGTTCCACAAGAGTGTCCCACAAGAGCGTCCCACAAGAGTGTCCCGTAAGAGTGTCCCACAAGAGTTTCCTACAAGAGTGACCCACAAGAGTGTCCCACAAGAGTGTCCTACAAGAGTGTCATTTGGACATATGTAGCTTTTCGATCGTGTTTGCATTCGGGTTCGTGGGCTCCATCTTGTTTTGTGTTTATTTTAATATATAGTATTGATGATGTATTAGTAAGTTAGTGTTTGGATCTATGTTTCGATTGGACGCCGCGTCAGTTCAGCTGACGGCAGTGTATATTTCCTCTCAGAGTAGTCCACCCACCAAAGGTCCTCACCGGTCTCTTCCCAGTCCGGACCCATCTACGTGAAAGGCGCCAGATGGGTCCACTCAGGGAGAAGCCCCAAGTAGCTTCTTGTTCCTAGTAGTACGGCCAGGAGCCCCTAGTAGCGTCCTTGCTCCTAGTAGCGATGCCAGGAGCCCCTAGTATCTTCTTCCCAAGATTTGCATGGGGAACATTTGCCTCTCATCATGTTCACTGCAAAAATGTAGGCGAATCGGTAGACTCCTTTCAGACCAGCTCTGCCAGTTCCACAACGACGCAATCAACGAGTGTGGGGAAGGTGTGCTGAAGCACGATCTCAAAGAGGCTGGGTCCAGTACTCTGGAGTGATGAAAGAGTTGAAACCCATGTGTTTGGGACCTAGCCAGATCAAACTTCTGGGTCCAGCTTTCCTCAGGACTCCATTTTGAGCAGGGGAATATGACGTTCATTGAATTTTCCAGATTTTATTCAGAAGTACAAGTGGCCGTCCAGCTGTTTGCTTCTTGCTGTGTGACTGCGTGACAAGATTTTTTCTTGGAAACCAATCTAGAAAAGGTATCATTTGAGCTTGCACTTTTTGGTGTCTTGTTTGCATCGAAACGCAACAGAGATAAGTCCTGGAGCAGGTCCTGGAGATGCAGTATCACAACAGAGGTCAGTACTTCACTAGTGTCGAGGCCTGTTTGTTTGGGCTTGCGTGCAGATTCAAGCATTGGATATTCACAAAAGAGTGGTAAGTTGCAATAGAAGCTGGCTTTAATGAAGGCCACTAGCTGGAAGTTGGAAGTGATATAGATGTTCCACCCAGGAAGAGTTCTCACTCTATGTCTCAGGATGAGCGGCGCCGCGACTTTGGTATTGTGGAGTTTCCTTTCGTGCTGACGCCCGTGTCGAAGGCAGGGTGGCGCAGGGCGGCGCTTGGCGTCGAGAAAAGTTGTTTTGCCTGAGCGGACAAGGCAGTTTGCGAAGAAAGCGCATGTTTGATCATTTTTGTACGTAGCCTATCGCCTCGTTTGATGTTCCTGGACCCATCAAATGGTGCTTGCAATGCAGCTGGATGCTAAGTGGAGTCCAAAGACAAACTTTCGCACTGCTGGCTCAGTATAGCTTTGCAGTTTGAAGTAAGGTATCACTCGGTTGTTTTGCCCAATGCCACCCCCGTAGAAGCCTCTGTGTACGCTGCCTCGCAGGTGCGGATGCTGAACATCGAGAGTTTATTGCTTCAGCGGGAAGAGGCCCACTTGGTGGCTGCGTGCAAGGGATAAGGACTCCAGAAAATTAAAAGGTGTGTCACCTAGGGAGTTTGTTCGAGATAGATGACCTGCCTGTTCATGGTCTTTTTGGGTCCACAAGAGCCAAGAGGTTCAAGAACCCAGAGGAGTAACTTGGGGTGTTGCTTAGATCAATATTATCCAGGTCGGTGTCGTCCTCCGACACTTGGGAGTCATGAACCATGTACTGCCACGAAGCACGAGGCCGGGTTGTCCCACTTTCTGCACGCCCCAAGTGGAATGCAGAGTACTAGCATGACCATTTGTTTTGCATTGAAGCAATTTCGACACATTGGCATATTTGCCAAACAGCTTCGCAGTGAACATGTGTTCTAGATGAGTTCCTGAGTGACATCACCAGATGTTGAGGAATGCTGTGTATGATGACGGCCATCCCCGGCCATCCCAATCCTCCTGAAAACCATTGACCATTTGATGGTCTCAGTTCAGATTATAAGTTCCCCTACTAGTAGTAATTCAGATTATACCCCGTCTCCAGAGTTCGATCCTTTTTCGTCGACATAAGACACGGCAGCTACGTGGCCGTTCCAACGGTCATGGCCGGCTTCGTGGCCGGCTCCAGATGCGCAGCAGTATGGCTTTGTCTGTCCGTTGGCCCAGTTGAACCATAGCTCAGCATGGGTACTGCTCAATCATCAGGTGCCTGAAAGGCAAGCCTCCAAAGGCAACCTTGCTCCTGGAAGCAGAGGGAGATGTTGACATTTCTGAACACTGTTTCTTCCACGACCATCGAGATGTCCTAGGGATCCAAGTTCCTTCTCAGAAGGTACTTGGTTTCCTAGGGTATGAACTGGAACTCCGTGTCAAGTGGACATCAGCTCTCGGGGATCAGCAGTTGTATATTCATTATGCGATGTCTATGCGATTTCTTTGCACATCGAGCGCTGCGCTCGACAGTGCTCCGCACTTCCACGCGGGTCCGGTGGGGACTGGCATTCGTTGCGGCCAAGGTCCTGCTGCGCTTTCAACTGAACCAGAACCCCTGGCTGGTCCTGAAGGCCATTGATTTAGCTTGTCCAAGGGTCAACATCCAGGAGGGCAAGACGGGACCGGTCCAGGACCTGAGTTTTGTTTGATTGAATGGTTTGCCCAATGAGGGTCGCAGAGGTTACTAACTGATCGACGTCACTGAAGAAAGGAAACAGATTGTACTACAATTATTGGGAACAAATGAATTCAATTGCATTCAAGCAGTGCCCTCATGTTCTTATTTTTACCATGGGTGTTCCTGGATGGTCCAAGATCCTGACTGGTTGTTCATTCCAAAGTGCCTGGTGGGAAGACCCCAGCCTGCCATCAGTTGAAAGCCACGGACTTTCAGTTCCGGCCAGATTCCTACAAATCTGATCACTAATAAATCACATCGTCAGCCACTCTTTGATTGATACAAGAGACAAAAAATTCCGAGCACTGAGAAGGTAAAGACACCGCTAAAACTCCAGCTTGAAACTCTAACACTACCCTCCACCCTCACCCTCAGGACCCTCAAGAATCGGAATGGGACGTCAAACCTTACGGGTGCAGACCAGTGAACAGCAGGTACGAAGGAGTACTATTGTCGAGGACGCCCTACAACAGCTGGCAGTCTTCGGTCGAGGGACCCGGTGCCATGGGGCCATGGGGGCAAGGATGGCCGTCCGCCGCGGAAATATATAACTAGCGATGGCCTCCAACCTAATAGCCATGGCCTGCAACCTACTACTTCTTGCAGCTCCAAATTTTTACATGATGGATGGGTACGAGGCTTGAGAAACCTGGCTGTTCGGGCAACTCGGGGTGGCGACTTCGCCCATGATTTGTACGTTGGACGTTTCACTCTAGGAAGCCGGTGCCATTTATCAGGGATGTTTGGCACGCGCAGAGAATGTCAACAAGAGACTGAGTTCAGATAACTGGAAGATCATGGGGCGAAAGGACCAGAGATGAAGGACAGAAGAGTACCATTAAGTTGGACTCTACACAAGCCCTGACTGCATCAGGGGTCTCGACATTGTCAGATCTATTTGCTTGGCTCGCAAGGCCTGGATATTGCTCAGACCTATCATGTTCATAGTCAAAGGTTAGTCGATTGAAATTCTAGTTGATGTAGACACACTATTCCAGAACCTCCCAAAGCATTGTTCTCGGGTGTTAAGATGTGTGAAGTATATATCATCAAGTTTGTTTGAGAAAACAGTCGCTGGATGTGTTGAGCGTGTCCTTTCGTATGGTTGTAAGATCTTGTGATCTTGTAGGTGTAAAATATTCTTTGGAGTGCTATGTATCCGATTGCGGGGCATCATAGTGGATAAAACTAAAACACTCACCGGTTCTTGCACTTGGATGCACTCAGAAATTCATGCTTGAGGCATAGTGACATATCCGTATCCCATTTTGTTAGCTAGGTTTGGGCATTTTGGGGTCACCGGTTTTCGAGTTGTTGCAACACCAAGGCCGGGATCAGTTGAAGAAGCCCTTGAAGGTGGTCTTCGATGGCGAGGAAGGCAAATGGAGATTGGGGGGTGATGGAGGCACAGGAGGAGAAGAGAAGAGGTAGATTGATATGGACGGAGGGAAAGGCTGCGGATGTGATGCTGTAAATAGAAGATTCAAAAGTTTGACCATCCAAGCTTCTAGTATTCTTGCTGGAGAACGTCTTGCATTGGCATTGCCTGTTAGAATATGTTGGAATCACCGGTTTTCATCTTTGACGAGTCTAAAGGACAATCGCTTGCACGCACCAAGCAGCTCCAGAACTCCCACAAACCAAACATGTTGAAGTGACTCGGACAGATTGGCATGGCAAAGTGCAACCTCTTGTTTCGAAACAGTACAAAGCAAGTTGGTGTTAAATGTTTACATGATATGGTTTTATGCCACAGCCGAGCGTCCCACAGGTGTCGACGAGGGAGGTGTGCAGAAGGAGCCTCGACCAGGGCCGCGTGAAGAGAGGGGTCTTGGGAGCGGGATCTTCGGAGAGGAGCTATCTTGCTTGAAGAAGGCTTGAGAAAACATCTTAAGACGGGAGCCTTCCCTCAAGAACGCCCCCATCGTTCTTGGAAGAGAACAATTCTGAAGCCTTGGAGCTCTGGTGAAGTAGTGTGGGATTCGGAGGTGATACTAATTAGACTGGGTAAGTTGGGTGCATTGTACAATTGAGCATAGTGGCCGGTTTGAGCTCATGATGGACCGACCCTTCATCGAAAAAGCACAAGGTGTCCAACCAACAACTAAGTAGCTGCCCAACATTGCCAAAGGGATTTTGAGACAAGGATTTGCCCCATAGTCCATAGTGCATTATTTACTTCCCCAATTCTACACATGAATCAAGCAGCAAGTACCCGGTGCTTTGCAGAGGCCAACTGGTCTCAGATGCTCATCTTTGGCAAGTCAAACCTTCTTTGGTTGGGTGACCCCACTGGCCCAAGGGGTTGATTGTTTGTGTTTAAAAGTGTATGACTCTGGATCTGGGACTTCACAAGGAGCCATGTGGTAAAGTGCCAAAAAAAGGAATTTGAACCACACCAGAATGAGTTGAATGGGTTGGCTGCCAAGGGATGGTGCTTATGAGCTGATAGTTGTTTCTGACTACCATTAAAGTGGAGTTGAACACCCCAGAGCCAGTTCTGTATGACCTAAAATGCTTTGCTTGATATCCTGCAAGTCCAGGCACGTTTGCAGCTCCAATTTGTTGGAATTGTACTGACTTGACTGTATATATATATATATATACTTGTTTAGATGTTGGAAATACATTACCGTGGCTTCAAGCTGGCTAACGAGGCCTAAATCATACCAGCACTTCTCAACAAGTCGCTGCCTGAAACTAGTAACTATGTAGAGTAGAGTATAATCGAGAAGAGTTTCTAGCATACAGTTCCTCAATAGGATTTTCCTTTTAGGTTCACTGCATCCCTTGCTTCGTGGACAATGGCTTTTTCAGCATGTGCTTTGTTTGCTTTGAATGGCACGGAAGGAGTTCTTTCAGCTGCTGGTGGAGCAGCTTTACAACGAGGCGGCGCCTGACCGTGCTTAAAAAAAAAAAAAAAAACAAACACATCATTGAGAAAATGCTGCGTGTGTTTCGGCCGTAAAAAATAGACTCTTCTTCGGTTGAAGTTGCACGAGGACTTCGGGATGTTCGAGAGAATCGACGAGCATCTGGGCGAAGAAAATGGGTGCGAGAGAGTATACTGTAGCTGTTGGGAGTTGGGGATCCCTTCAGGCGAATGTTGATGTTCCCAGATTGGGAGTGACTCACCTCTAAGAAGATTGTTAACGTACATGTTCCAGTTCCCAGAATCAAGTCTGAAAGCACTTGGAAATTGAAAATACAGCAAATACGACAACTAAAGGCCGAAAAACGTGCCAAGTGCAAAAGGAAATCCACTTAAAAACTCTCAGGCAAATTGACCTCTTAGATGTTTTGTGCTCAACAGTGCCAAGGTCGAGTTGGACAACACCTGAATGCAAGAAAGAATATATGAGAAAATCTACAGACCGTTTGAGTAAGTAGCATTCTATGGTGATTATATGGCCACCCTTGTGAGTGATGGAATCGCAGAATGACCCCAGCTTAGTTGACAAGTACCCCAGCGCCATGTTTCGACATAATAGTATAGTCTTTATTGACCAGGCCATGAGGCAAATCCAGTGTCTCCAGGGTTCCGAAGCAGCTGAGGAGTCGGAACTTCTGGTTCAACAAGAACTCCTTTGAGGCGGGTGTGGATGCACAATCTCATGAGTGGTGATTGATATGGGCCTCAGCTTGAAATGTTCTTGGCTTTTGACCGAAGAGTCCTGAAGGATATTGTGAAGAGTTTTGCTTTGCCCTTGGAACGATCTCGTGGCCCTGTAAACGTGTTGACCGATAGGAACCGCCTGCAAATTTCATGTGATCTATCATGATCTATCATGATCTATCCAAATGCAGCCCAGATGTTTCTCCATTTTAGCCCATGTTTTTCCCTTGAACTCTTTGCTTCCCCTCAACTCCAATCGTGTGTTTCATGGAACAAACGAGTCCAACTTTCACGAGTCCTTTTCAATTTCTTGGAAACCAACTGCAAATCTGTGCAGTTTCAGGTGAATCTTCAATTCGAACTCTTTGGCACCGTACTTGGCCTGGCCATCTACAACCAGGCCAGGAGCTTTGGCGTGTTCTGACAGCTGGGCCACATTCTTCCGGGGATTTGGCACTCCACATCGAAGCATCTGACTTAAAACGGTATTCCAGTGGCCATGTTCTGGTGATCTCCGAGGGCCGAACACATGAACTGGCTAAGATTCAAGAGTTGGAAAGGCTATGGGTTTGAAGAAGTTGTGACTGCCTCGGATTTGTTGTTTTGTTTCTCCAAACGGCTACAAAGACTGTGTTGCCCGTTCAGGTGATTCTGGATGTGCATTTCCCCATGGCCGTGTACAAGGCACCGCATGGCGCACACTGCCGAGTGGACGGCTACTTAGAGTGCTTTGGAGTACTTTGTCTAATGCCCCCCCCTCCCCACACACTTAGATTGATGCTCGCAAGAGCTAAATTAGTTAAGGCAATCCACTCTAGTGAATACAATACCGATCTAGAGCGCTGGAACCTGAACCTGTCAACGGCCATGTGCAGAACGGTAAGGTGAGAAGGTCAGCCTAAACAGTATGGTTTAAACCATTCAGGGGACATCTGCAGGTACGTGACTCTGGCGTCCCAGAGTCATTTCACAGGAAATCCATGGTGTCTTCGTTGGATGCCGACCATGGAAATCCCCGGCATCCCCCTGCCTCTAAGTGGAAAATACTTCAGAGCTCGAATTATCTTGCACGGAGAAGTGTCCTTTGGTACAGGTGTGGACACACACACAAAAAGCCGAGAATCGGCGCTCCCTTGATTGAAAGTTTACCTGATACCTAAAAAGCCTTTAGCAACGAACGAAAACCTGAAGAAGAGGAAAGAACCCTGAAAAGAAGGAAAGCAAGACCGTGCATGAATTACTCAGTGTGAGCCGTACAAGTGAATGCTTAGCACTTGACTAAAAGTGAACCTGAGACCTAAAAAGCCTCTAGAAAACGAAGGAAAACCTAAAAAGGGAAGAGCAACAGCAGGAAGGAAACAAACCAAAAAGGTAATTACTTAGCTGCAAGTATCTAACTACACATGACTTGGACATGAGAATACTTAGCCGCATGAGTATTTAGCCGTTAGCCGCATGAGCCATCCGTTCTGGAGTTTGATCTCAGTAAGGTGTGCGGCATAATATCAGCGTTTTCACGCATATCCGGGGATCAAGAATGGGTCACGGTGAGAGGATCAGGTGCAGGACGAAGGATCAGGAAGGGTCACCCTTAAGGGCATGTGCACATGCTGCGCCCCTGGTCGGGGATCACACCACAGACCTCAGTGGGACCCTGTGGTGACACACACTTAGATTGATGCTCGCAAGAGCTAAATCAGTTAAGGCAATCCACTCTAGTGAATACAATACCGATCTAGAGCGCTGGAACCTGAACCTGTCAACGGCCATGTGCAGAACGGTAAGGTGAGAAGGTCAGCCTAAACAGTATGGTTTAAACCATTGAGGAGACATCTGCAGGTACGTGACTCTGGCGTCCCAGAGTCATTTTACAGGAAATCCATGGTGTCTTCGTTGGATGCCGACCATGGAAATCCCCGGCATCCCCCTGCCTCTAAGTGGAAAATACTTCAGAGCTCGAATTATCTTGCATGGAGAAGTGTCCTTTGGTACAGGTGTGGAAACACACACTTAGATAAAGGCTCGCAAGAGCAGTATCAGTTGGTGAAGTTCCACTTTACAGAGCAGCGTGCCATGTGAATACTTAGCGGCGTGGCATGACATGCTCTGAAAGCAAAGTGAGCACAGAGTACTCTCTAAAACAATTGGACAAAGTGAATACTTAGCCGTCCTGCCTGGGCCCTATGATTACGTAGCGGCATGGCATGTCATTCTTTGGAAGGATGTGAACACTTAAAAAAAAAATTGTTGAAAAAAACACAGATACGTTTGCACCCAGGTGGGGGGTGCCTTCATTGGCCGGAGACCCCCCCACCTGGCTCCCGCCCCCTGCTCTGTACAACTTAAATTTCCTTGGAGACAGGAGTTGACACAGACAAAAGGCCGGAACGGCGCACCGTCTTTTTTCCCGCGGGAAGGGGAGGGGAGGGGTTGGGGGGGGAAAGTGTGGGCGTGCATTGACTAAACGAGCCTGGATGTCCACCTAACAAGCCTGAAAGAAAGAACAAGACAAACGAAAAAGGCAAGGAAAGAACAGAAAGGTGCAAGGGGTGCGGGGGTGTGGGCAGCGTGTGCGTTGACTAATCGAGCCTAAACGCCAACCTAACAAGCTTGAAGGAAAGCCCAAGCAAACGAAAAAAGCAAGGAACGAAAGGTGCCAGGGGTGTAGGGTGGGGGGTTGGGGGTCCAGGCCCGAAGGCGTTTGATGAGAAGCCGTAACCGGCGCACACTTGACAAAGTGAATACCTAGCCGTCCTGCCTGAGTCCTATGATTACTTAGCAGCATAGCATGTCATTCTTTGGAAGGATTGTCAGTGAGTCCTGCGGCATATGACCAGCAATCTCGAGCAAAACACTATAGCCGATGAAGTTCCAGTGCGCCCGTAAGGGTATGTGCACATGCGGCGCCCTTCGTTGGGGATCACACCACAGACCTCAGTGGGACCCAGTGGTGACACACACTTAGATAGAGGTATCAGTTGGTGAAGTTCCACTTTACTTAGCAGCATGTCATGTGAATACTTAGCGGCATGGCATGACATTCTCTGAAAGCAAAGTGAGCACAGAGTACTCTCTAAAACAATTGGACAAAGTGAATACTTAGCCGTCCTGCCAGGGTCCTATGATTACTTAGCGGCATGGCATGTCATTCTTTGGAAGGATGAGAACACGTATAAATTAAATTGTTGGAGAAACTCAGGTACGTTTGCACCCAGGTGGGCGGTGTCTTCATTGGCCGGAGACCCCCACCTGGCTCTGGCCCCCTGCTCTGTACAAGTTAAATTTCCTTGGAAACAGGAGTTGACACACACACACACAGACACATGTGTATGTTCGGGCAGTCAGTACCGAGAATCTCAGAGTGTTTCCATGATATCATAATTATCATAATTACAACAATTTTTGAACGATGGACAGGTTTTGTGATGGTTCCTTCATGCGTAGCCCGGAGAGCATGCAAATCCAGACCCTTTGCGACTAGCCGGGGTTGCTCCTTCATCTTCGGACTTTTATGTTTAATGTGATTGGCAGTAGAACCTTCATCCAGAAGATGTTGGGCACATTCATTCAGAATCACCTGGATCCTATTGGATCCTAGTTGGACTGAAACTGTGGGTTGATCCTTGCTAGCAAGGTACACTGACACGCAGACTTGCAAACACTTAATCAGGGCAAAATGGGAACCCCCCCCTCAACAAAGCATCCTCTTTATTTGCAACCCCAGAACAAAATGATTTCGTTGCTATCCACAAATGTTTTGATCCAGAGAATGCATCATGTTTTGATTTGCATGCTGCATGCACCATTTTTTCGACAAAGGACAGTTGCTAGTGGCCCCAGTGAAATTGACCCCTCGCTCAAGCCGTGGCTCCAGATGGCTCTATGACCCAAAGATCAAATCATGCAGTGGTTTGTTCCCTCCGTTGGTTTGGCCAGAAACTGATGCACGGGAGCTCGACCAAGCTGGGGCTACAGGATTTGCGCCTTGGTCAAACATTAGGTGCGTGAGATTTCCATGAGGCATGGGCTCAGCCTCAGGGTGAACATACCTCAGATACCAGACAACCGACCAGCCTGCAGGAATTTTGTTCACTTGATGTGGTCCGAGTGTGACAGCGAAACTGGTTTAAACTGTCTACCCATCCTCAGACATTACAGTAAATCTTTTCCGCATAGAGTCGGGCCTTTCTTTGCAAGAAACATGAATGTTTGGAGCCAGGGAATCCACTCAGCATGCCAGGCTTCATTCGTTTGTCTGTCAAGTGTCCTTGAAGTAGTTTTCATCCAAGGCTTGATTTCCAGCCCTCCTTGGCACAGGCTGGAGACCATGGGAAGGAGGGTGTTGTGGAAGGGTGGTGTGTTGATGTCCTAAGTGGATGCACAAGTTGTGCACATGACGAGTTGAGTTCAGGATAGTTCAGGTAGGAAGTACGATATGGTGAAAACCCGGGACAGTACAGGCATCGAGTCTTGTGGGTGAATAAAGATCCAAACATCCTGGCAAAATGACGCTCTTCATATTTCTGGCAACATTTTTTAGATTTTTTAGCCTGCACCATTACAGTAGCTTGGAATTGCTATGAATTGCCCGAGTTGAAGAATGCATGTTTGAATCTGCCACGCACCACCCAGAACGGAACTGCAACATCTTGCAAGCTGCATCAGCTGCGGTCCCATGCTTTCTTGGATACGGGGCCAAGATCGCAAAGCTCAGTATGGCTGGGATCCAACCATGCCTGCAAATGTTGTCTTTCCCAGATATACTTGTCATCTCTAGGTCATCATGCATGTTGTAAAGCTTTATTGTAATACCTCATCATTGTAAAGTTCATGCATTTCTCATCATGTCTCACTGGAAGCATACCACCATGTCCTGTACCACATCTTATGGCACGCCATCTCCACATTATGAAATGTTGCAAAACCTTCCACTTTCCCTGTGTGTTTCAATGTGTTCTTCCACCACCACTTCCCCTCCAGACTCACCTCACGATGCAGGATATGCACTTCCCTTCCCAAACGATACCCCTCAGCACCTTCACGGGCGGATTTATACAGGGGAACTCACCGAAAAGACCTAGTGGCGGATTTATACTAGCTTGGAGTGTCCGCGGTGAGTCATTGCACCGCGGACACTCCCTCACTGAATGTTCACACCAAATGCGTGACGAAGGCCTGTTCGATGCGGGCATTCTAACTGAGGGATCACTAAAAATAGAATGAATTGCAGAGGTGAGTTGCTTGTTGTATCATGTTGTATCTCATGGAAAGGTTATCAATCGTTCTCACATGTTTCTCACCATTTTGTCCATGGTGAAGAGGCCCATCAACCGCCCCGTTCCAAATCGAGATCCGAGTCGGACCGAGAATCCCCCCTTGGCTCAGGGTCTCATCGGTCTCCTCGAGCATGAGGATGCTGGCAGCTTTCAAGAGGCTAGAGTTGTAGTCTTTGGAGGGATTTTCCAACCGGCCCTTTCCTGATTGTGAGTAGACATCCTTAGGCCTTGGCACTTTCTAGATTTTTCTATATAGGAGTTCTATGATGGTTTTCAAGTGGGTCGGAATGATGAGTTTCAGTATGCAATTTCGATCCACCCAAACTGACCACTTAAATGATCCTGACCAGACCAGTCGCTTTCCACGGCCAAAAGTGGATACTGCATGTTTCTCAATACCATTGCATCACCTTTTCTTTCAAAAGTTTTGTTGCTTGTCAAAAGTCTTGGACACCCTGCATGGCATTGTACCCTCTTTCCCAGACTATCAATGTTAAATTCTTAATGTTGACCCATCCGAATGGCATGATTTCCTGACAGCTTTCCTGACTTATGATGGCCCAACGCACATCGCAGACGTTTGGTCCTTTACGCTTCGTGGTGGAATACGAGTGTTTCGGCGCTGTTCAGGAGGCCGGGGGGCCATCGAGTCGTTGTTGATGTATGTTGATGTTCTCCGGCAGAGAGTGACGTGACCAGCTTAAGGAACACTTATTATATAGATGGCCTCCAACCTACTAGCGATGTCCTCCACCCTAGTAGCGATGGCCTCCAACCTACTAGCGATGGCCTCCAAACTACTGCTTTCTAAAAAGATTTGAGGAATTGTGTCTGGAGTTCTGAGCTTTCTACGCTTCAGGTTGCCACTTGCTGTTGCATGAGTTTGCATTGTCCACTGAGTGATGCCATATTGATTTTTACATCCCACAGCCCATTATATACTTACTCTCACTAACTTCTTGAGGGTTATCACTTCACCCACCCAGGTGACTGCCTATGCTGGAAGATACTGGAAGACAGAGCGTTGCATTTGTTTGTGGCGCTTTTTGTTGCTGCACGTGCTGACTGAGGCTGAGTTGAAAGAGGGCGGGAAGGACATCGAAGTGACCTTTGAGAACCGTGAGGAGTATGTGCGCAGGTGCCTTGATGAGATCATCAATTTGACTAGGACTGGTCCTTATGATGGTGAGACAGGCGAGGCACAATCCAATGCCTGTCAGACAAATCAAAACTAGGTTTTGTGGATATTTTATGTAATAATTGAATATATTCACTAGTAACTAGTAATGTGTTACTTCCCTCCATACGTTTGTAAACAAGGGGTGCATGAGCTGTGCAAGCTTTGTGCGCAAGACTGAAGAGTCCGGTTGCACTACAGGCCACACTTGCCACATATGCGTCATGCATAGTATCAGACATGTTCTTCGTCATTTGTTTGATCCGTTTTTTTTCTTTTAACTTGAGAAGAAAGACACGGCAAGTGGATAGTCAACCACTCTCAGGATGTCAATATTTTCTGTGAACACACCAAGACCCGCACTGCCTTGGGTTTCAGCGATTTGCTGGTGTTCCGGAGTGTCTCTCATGTTCAGATCAGAAGGGCGTGCAGTGCGGGGTTGTTCTGTGTGTTGTTAATATTGCAGAAAGTCGTCAAGACGCCTAGTACCCCTAGGCTAGAAATCACTGCTGCTACAACTAGCATTGCTCCTGTGATTATTGCAATGTCGCCATCCTCATCATTTGCTGAGAAATGCGGTTTGATCAATTGCAATCTCAAACGCTGCGTTCTTTGCCTCCGATCTGCAGATATTGCGACTACATCTTCAACACCTCAGTGGAGCGCCACTCGGTGCACATCGGGGAATACCGGTTGGTTCAGCACGGCACCATCGGAAGAGCAGCAAATAGACCATTTGGAATCCTCATGGTGTAGCAGTACCTGCACCTGTCCCCATTTGTGGATTAGGGCGGAGTGCTTCAAAACCAACAGGAAGATACTTCAAGACAACGGGAAACTACTGGGATCCCAAGCGGAATACTTTTTCTTGTTGGATCAACCATGACCAAGAAACCCTTACAGTTGTGCAAGCCTAGGTTTCTGATGGATATGCCCCTTGTCACTGTTTGGTTGGTCATGGCCATGTCTTGCTGCTCAATTTGTTTTCAAGAATTACTTGTACCACCAGAGATAGGATAGGTGATAGGTCTACCATCCACAACAGTTTACTTCTTACAGGTGACCAATGGTGACCAATGGTGACCAAGTTGCAGTGATTGACTTGCTCACCAGTTCCACCCCTCAGGTCAGTTCAATGCCTTCAGAAAAGGCTTTGATCAATGCATCAAAGACACACTCTTTAGGCGAGCCATCCGTGCGGTCCGCCCTCCGTTGAAGGGTAGTAGGTGAAGCCAGAGGATTTGATTCGAGCAAGGATATAGACCTTTGTTCGATTCATCAAGATTCCAGATGTATAGACCTTTGTTTGATTTGTAAATATTTTCAACAGGTGCTGCTTGAAACCACAGCTGGATGTCATGTTCTTTGGTATGATATGACCAGAGAATACCAGACATCTCTTGAAGTTCTGTTGCCCATTCAAGAGGCGCTTGATGACTTTCCCCTGGCCCACTGCCACTTGCTGGAGGGATCACCACATGCTGCATCCTCTCAAACTGAATTCGTGAGCAGTTGAGATGTCCATGTATTGCATTGGCTATGTTTCTTTGCCATGCCTCATCACCCACTGTCGATGTTTGTGCGAATTTACGCGGATTTCCTAATCCCGCTTGAGCCACTCAAAAACCTCCCTGTTCATGTTTAGTGGTGTGCTTGTCATATGAATGTTCCGCGTAAGCAAAACACTTGCTCCGCGTAAGCTGAAGCTTTTCTGCACCACTTTTGGTTCACTCAGGACATATATAGTATCAACAGCAGACCTTTCAGAATTCCAGCTTGACATGTTCCATCTGACGGTTTTGCATGGCGTGTTTCTGACAAGCTGTACATGTCCAGAACAAGCAGAAGTTTGGGGGGTTTGGTGTCGGAAATCCGCGTAAGCTCTGCGTAAGCCGCGCGTAAGCTTATGTTGCCGCTGAAGAGTAGCGCACGATGCCTCCAAAAAAGCCCTTTTCTGAACTGCAATGGCGCCAAAGACAACGCATTGTCCAAACCGTTTATGAACAGGTTGCTGCTCACTGCCCAGCTGTCCAGGATGTAACCGACCTATTAGATGCAGTCATTGCCAAGTGCCAGGCTTTTCTACCAGATCTGATATATCTGCTGGAAACGCGCTTTGTGCTCAGTTGTCGCGGTATGTCGCGGTGATGCTTCCCTTTCATCCTCATTTTCAACTTCGTGTAGTTGCCTCACTGCTTGTTTGTGTCCGCTTTGCTTGTAAAATGGATCGCGCGTAAGCTGCTTCTGTGGTCTAAGTGTTGTGTAAGCCCCTTCTTGCAAGAACTTGCGGCGTAAGCTGCCGTTGTGGTCGTGTAAGGACAGCGCAAGCAGCGGCGTAAGCAAATTCTTACGACATAGGCAGATGCCACACATTTTGAGAGCTGCTCACTTGTCGGTTAGAAAAACCTGGAAGACACTTGCTTTATCCCAACGAAGACCCCGCTGCCAGGCAGCTGTTTAGATATGACGAGCTGGAGCTCCTTATTTGCGGTCCGAGACTTAGGCGGCAGAATGCTTTGGTCTTTGCTAATCTTCATTTGATTGAAAGTTCTTTGCTGACTGGTATGGATGCTTATATTACAAACTATGCTGCCATACGACACTGTACATATTCCCCCTCTCCCCGCCAAGTGTGCTGATGAATCCAGATGTCCACTGGAGTTTGGGGATTAGTGCCTCCTTCTCTTGAATGGACAGCGTAGAAAACTACCCACAACGTCCCAGTGCAGACGGCAGACTCCAGAGATCTCCAGAGCTGGCACCCCAACTTCTGGCGTGCTTAACCTCCCACACTGGGAGTGATTTCCAAAAACTGTCATCTTCCAACATACCTTCATGATACATCATGATACTGCTGGAAGAATGCTGCTCCACCTGGACCCTCACAATGACACTGTACATCGTATGGTCCGGTGATCTTCACATGTCCAATCCAGCGCCGCTCCAAGGCTCCAAGGAGTTAGACTTCCGAGCGTTGGAGACCGCAGCAACTTACCAGGAGCAGCGGCTGCGGAGCGGCTGCGGAGTGGGCAGGTTTTCGGGTGTTTTGCCCTGGGGTAGTTGCAGCGACTGGTGAGAACCCCATGTCTCCAAGGCATCGACACAGTTCCCAAGACACCCGGACAAGCACTTGCACCGAGACTCTATCAGCTGCAAGATAGTCTACGTCAGGTGGAGCAATATCCATTTGCAAGCCATTTTGGTCTTCACCAGCGGTGTGGGTCTTGACCATATTCACCTGGCCTGCTTGCTGAATACCTACCTGCTCATACCGAAAAGGAAGGAATTCCGGCTTATTAACTTAGGTATCTTCCGTCTTTGGTACTCTTTAGTTTTTGATGTCCACACACCTTCGTCCAGGATCGTCGGGGTCACACTTGGAATCTCTCGGTCCAGGGAGCCACGAGCAGTTTCATAGTAGCTTCTTGCTCCTAGTAGCGATGCACTTGTTACTACTAGCGATGCACTTGTTACTACTAGTAAGGCACTTGTTTCTGAGCACGCGAGGACGGTTATACCTCCACCTCAGACCCTGTGAGATGGTTCTGGGAGGCACGGGTGGTAGGTGCTGGGATCTTGGTGGGGACTCACGCCCTTCTCCAGCTGAGATCAAAGCCACAACTAGCTTACCTTAAATTGACAATTTAAAGAGAGGTGAGGAAAGAGAGAGGTGATGAAAGAGGCTGAAAAAGGTGGTCGTGGAAGAGTCAACTCGACCCAGTCCACGCACACATGTTGACTATTCAACTTTTAGGAGGTGTAAGTTTGGCTGAATTCAAGCTAAACTGAGTGAACATCTCTTGTCGCAGCTGTATCGACTAGTAATTGTGTAGTTACTGGGTTTCTTCATCAAAGCAGAGTGGGCCAATTGCTCACACGGAAATGCATGACAGCAATTAGGCATGCTCATCCGAGCCATGTCCAGACACCTGGAAAGCCTCAGTGTACTCTTTCTTTTACAAAGGCCCTGAACAAAAGACAACTATTCAATGACTCGCTGGAATGCCACACAGCTGCACCACATAGCTTCACAGAGGTTTGGCACTTGCATTGATGGCCGGGAGTATGAAATTCAGCGGTCACAACATATTGATGTTTGAACATCATATTGTGTGCCTCGGATTCAAACACCCATAAAATACCCTCAAATCTCAAACTTGTTTTGCATGCCATGTCCAAGGCCTTGCAAGATACTTGCATTTATTCAAAATCAGGCGAGGTTGCTTCCAAGGTAACTCTGTGTCCGCCAATTAATTACATTCAGTTACTCTAGACTTACCCAGCCTTCCCACAGTTTTCTGGCGAACTGGAGGTATGACAATAAAGCAAACCTGGCTGTAATAGTTCAAGACAGACTGCAAAATGTATTTTAAAAAAACGAAGCATGTCCGTCTTGAGCCCGACTTTTTCCTTTCGCGCATGCTGAGCCTGGTTAGGCTCTCGGTACAAGCTTCACATGCACAGCACCACTTCAGCCAAAATAGTCAGGCTGCACACAATCATGGTCCTTCAAATTTCCAGCTGCGTGCACCTCCTGCAACTCAGCTGGCAATTCACTCAGCTTCTGTGGGTTCAAATGCCACACAAACATGTGAAACGCAGCAAGCAGCTATTGCATCGTTCAAGGCCGGTGGGTAGATTTTTGGCACGCGCTGTTCTAAAGGCCGATGAGTCCAACGTGTGCTCCGGGACCATGATGACACAGTCCACGCAGGCCACGTTGTAGTGCCAGTTCGCGGAACAAGTAAAAATTGCATCCTTGCCAAAAGGCGCAGTGCTTGATGCCATGTGCGCCAAAGATGCACTGGTCAAATGGCACCACTCCCACTGCCCCGCTTGAGCCCTACTAGCTGCTAGTTTATAAAGAAAGACATAGCTTGCCTGAAAGACTGCGGTGATTCGGCTAGGTTTAAAAATTCTTGCTCAGTGAAGCCCGGCCCCAAAGCCTGAGGTGGTACATGACTTGAATCCTGAAGAAAAGAGATCATTGCTTCAGTGCGCCGCCCCAGTATAGCGCTCTCGTTTCATTGGGCAGCATCGTGGTAAGTACCTCCCCAGGTGAAAAGAAGGACAACGGATTGTGGTTGGTGACGGTACATCCTTTAGGTAATCATAGTGCAGCTTCCAAGGGAAGCAGAAACATCTGCCAAAAGAATGGAAGGAAGAAAGGCGGGAAATTCACGGTGGAGTCTAGGTACCAAGCAAAAGAGATCACATGAATAAACATGAATCCACACAAAAGGAAAGAATAAAAACATAGGACGGTGTTGGTGACCCCTAAACATCCCCCTCAACCTGAGCTTCAGTGACGTTGGCCATGGCTCATGTCATTGTAGATCTCAAGTACCTGGTTGCTCGATTCCTTCGAGATGTTTTGCACCCGTTTCAGGTTACTGCCAAGTTGGATTGCTTGGAATCCAAATGACGTGTTGTTATTCCCACGTGTCGTTTCTGCCAACCGCAGGGCTCATGGTCTGAGGTTCTGTACTGGCTGCGATCGCGCACCAGTGGGCGGCCTGGGCCACTTGACGATTTGTGCAGAGGGGCGACTTCTTGGGGCAGGTTAGAAAGCTACTAGAAGCAAGAAGCTACTAGGTGGAGGCCATCGCTACTAGTAACTGTTTGTGATACAGGAGTTGTTGGCTGTCCATCTTCCGGCCTTTCAGTTCCCTGAAGAATTGACCATAACAAGCAGCTGGTGACAGAGGAGATGGGAAGGGTAGGGACGATAGAGATGGAGACTGTCTTGTTCACATGAGGATTCCAATGACTTGCAGGCGTGCTGATGAAAAACTTATATTTAGCTTCCACGTGAGGGCCGATCTCACAAGGTAAATGTTTGATTGTTCCTCCATGTAGCGATGCCCTTGCTCCATGTAGCCATGCCTTTTGTTACTCGTAGCTTCTTGCTTCTTGTTACTAGGAACAAACTATTAGCATTGGTGTTATTGATTATGTGGCCAACATATGCATGGAAGCCAGCGAACCCATGAAAGCTCAACGAAAACGGATGAAGATCCAAGTAGCATCAAAGTGTAACGATTTCTATATAAAGATCGAAGAATTTGCCATTACATAACATTACATTATTAGATATAATAGTGTTTTCATGTATGTGTTCATAATAGGACCTCCAAGTAAACTTTTTGAAGACGATTAGAAGTTCAAAAGATTTCCAAGGGCAGGACGTTCTCCCTGTTTGTTCATGGCATGGTTGAGCCCTCTTCATGATGTTGGGAATTTGGATGGACAATTTGTGCGGATGTTTATCTTGACAACTTAACATATCAAAAGGCTCAAGCAAAACTGAATTGCACATGTTGACAGACACAAACATCACAATGGTTATATATCCCAATCAGGACATTCAAATAGTAGGGGTGCGAATTGATTGCTAAATGCAGGTCCATCCTTTGCCTTGGGTCAGTAGGGGTGCGAATTGATTGCTAAATGCAGGTCCATCCTTTGCCTTGGGTCACTTCGACCTGCAACTTGTAGTTACAGTTTGCAGGAAAACACAAGAGTTCCAAGGCCCATCCTTGGATGGATCAACACGTTGCTACCTGGAACAGTGGAGATGGTGAATCACCTGGGATTCATGATGATTGGATATGATTGATGTCTATTAGGTTTCTTTTACACGTTCCCTTTTGGAGTCATCCCCCATGTTCACCCAACCAATTCAGAAGGTTTAGGCCCACAGCTTTGATCCAATAGCCCCCCCAGCCGTGCCTCATCCTAGGCAGATTACCCTTCATACTCTCCAGAGCAGGCCGAAGATGGGTCAAGGTCTACTTTTTTCATGAGAAAAGTTCATATATGCCATGTATTGTCTCGATTCCTGTGTGCCATCAAAACATGAAACTGTATTAATAATATGATATAATATGGATTTCCTTTCGTGCATGGTCTCCATTGTGGGACATGAGGGCTAGCGGTTTTGACAGAATTTTCCTCTTGGTTCCAGTTGAGCAGTTTTTTCTCGTCCAGGACAAGAATGGGGTTCGAACCTGGAGATTTGCAGAGATGATGAGATTGAAGGGAAACCGGTTCACTGGGGATATTTTTGGACTGTCACCACATTAGCAGTGACAATTCAAGAAATTCCCAGTACATCCGACTGGTAACCCATCTTCGAAAGGTCTTTGTCGAGATACTTGGCAGCTTGTTCAGGCTTGTTCCCTTGCCCTGCTATCCAGTTGAAATCACTTCCCGAAGGGAGAGGAAAATATACAGTACATACTCAACGGCCATGCACCAGCAACTGAAACACGCCCCCATACATCCAACATACCGTTTCCTTTCCTCAACTAACATGGCCTATCAGGTACGCTCAACAACTGCAAGAGGGGATGGTTTGGGAGTTTCTTTATGGGAGGGTGACCCAAATGGCCGTGGACGGACCAAATGCTTCTTCCCCGGAGACACCTTTCTTCGGACAGCGATGGGATCGTGAGGTCCGGACAGCGATGTGTTGCCCACCGTCGCTCGCCGAGAGACGAGACGTGGATCGTTGGAGGATTTCACTGGGATATGCCCCCAAAGTGTATAAAGCAATGAGCGTAGAGGCCATCGCTAGTGTGGGAGGCCAGCGCTACTAGTTATATACTGTAGGGTGGAGGCTATCGCTAGCAGGTTGGAGGCCATCGCTGCAAGGGTGGAGGCCATCGCTACTAGGGTGGAGGCCATCGCTAGTATCAGTAGGTGGAGGCCATCTTCTCACCTTTTCCTTTTCTTCTGGAGGTCATGTCATGTGTCCCACAGTAAAACAGACTTGCACGTTCTTCAAAGTTTCGCACCAATGCTATGTTTTGCAGATGACGTCTCAGTTATTTTAATGCTTCAATTGTGTCGGGGATGCTATGGATAGTGCGAACAAAGGATCTCAACTTATTACGGTGGGATCTTTTGGACATGCATGGCCGCATGGCACTAGTCACTAGTGGTTTTCGTTGGAGCATCACTTTATCATGTGTTTCCCAAGAGTGTGTTGGTGCCTCGGGAGGCCTGAGCCAAAACTATCCAAAACCTCCATTTGATGCATGCTACCAAAAAAAGGCCCTACTTGGATGTGGATGTGGCTCAAACCTGGAGACATGGAGACGGTATGAGACAGTGTGATTCTGTTCACATTTGATTTTGCTCTTGGGGGTTATGTTGGTACTGGTTGGTACTCTGTGACAATGATACGTGTTATTGGTTAGGAAATTGCAGCATGTTGCGGTGGCACGTTCAAGCTCAGGTTCACACCTGCTTCAACCACCTTCTCCTGCCGGACTACAAGTCCAAGGACCTGTGCAAGTCCAGAGGCAGACGAAGTTTCCGTGGACAAAGGTTCAGGATCTTGCTTTCCGCACGATTGGTTCCTGTATGTAAACGCAGTTTTAGGATGTTGACGGTATCCACTTACGTATCCGTATGAGGCACAGGTTTGGAGGAGTTCTCTCACTGAGAAGCTGCAGTCTAGAAAAAGGCTTGGTGCCGGGTCTGACTATTGACAAGCAACTGCAATGCTACAATATTGCCTAATAAGTTACTGTATTGCATAATATTGCTAGACTACTGATGTGGAAGAAACTGAGAAAGCCACGTGAGCTGGAAAGGGGACAATGAGACAATGTTTACAGTGCTGTTCTTTGGGCAGGGAGTTTCATGGTGTATACTTTTTCTTCCTCACTGTAGTACTTAGTATAGTAGGTGGCAAGTTGTACATCCTTACGAACCATACTCTCTACTCTGCTTGGGTTCCTGTCATATGGATTGCATCCAGAAGCAAATTCCAGACCCACAAAAGAATTCACATGTTTTACCACATTTTTTCACATGACTTTTGGGGGTTCGCTACTTGGGGTTCATAGTTCACCCCTTTCGGGTCAAGTGTAACACCTCCCGCTGGGGCAACCTGTGGCTCAGATGGAGTGGGGTGTCTAGCCAAAACATGGTCCAAAGCCGCGGCGGCCTATTCAGTATATAAGATCTTCGTGGGCAACCTTTTTGTGAGGTAAAGGCAAGATTGATATCAGGTCTAGCTGTCCGTCCACTCAGCACTTTGAGAACGATTCATGAAAGATATCCATCAACTCAACTCACCCACAGCCGCTGACATCATCTTCTATGTGGCTGATACAGGTCACTGATCCTTGCAGGCAAAATTTAAGAAGAACAGCTTTCAACCAACAGTGTTGCTGCGACAGTTTCCTATCTTGCACCGTGAGCTGCCGAACGTTTGCCATGGTCTCACTTTGGCGGGATGATGTGCAGGCAAGTGGGAGACTCCTTGAGCTGTTCTGTCGGAAGGTGAGAAATCTCAAGATTTCAACCTACCGAACGGTAAGCTTTGCGAACTTCTTGGGCCGAACTTCACACCTCAACTCTGACTTTTTTCAGCGAACCTTCCTGGAACTCCATGGAAAGTTTGCATGATATATCTTCTGGCATGGTATAATGTATATATGATGTATGATTATATTGAGCTATAAATATGACAAACTCTGTGGAATATGTGTTGGCATGAGGCTAGGTCAGGTAATTACAGCTACTGTATAGACAAGCATCATCATGGCCGACAAGGCTGCGTGAGTAAGGAGAAAGACGGACTGACAAGAAGGAATGAGGCGGAGGATCAGAAGGAGGAGGAGGAGGAGTGAACCTGGAGACCCTCAAGCGACAGGTGGGGAAAAAACCATTGGCCACTCACACCTCGAAAGAGAGACACCTGTGAGACGCGGCTGTGCCGATTCCTTACTGCGGCTCCAGCAGAGTGGCGCAATGAGCAGAGTGCGCGAGTGCGGAAGATGCTCGGCGTGGGTGCGGATACACTCGAAGTGGATAAGCGATGAAACCGTCGGACCATGGCCATTCACCGCCCCAACTTCGATGCGTTTGGTTTGTGTCAAATTGGGGTCTCACAGGATCCAGCAGAACAGGGTAATAAAGGGGAAGTCCAGCGGGAATCACCCAGGTCGGGTTTGGTTTTCTTTGAACAAAATTGCCATATTTCAATTGCACATGTGGAATCTCGCAGAAAACATGGTCCCTTCCATCTGACAACATGCAATGTTTGTCTTTTTGGGAGGTTGCCAGGAATTCTGAACTACTGTAAGTACATCGATCAATATTGCATGAAGAAAAACAACTTGAATTACTTTGTGTTTCATACCACTCATCCATGAATGACCAATAACGTGGGACTGTTCCATAGGGTGGCTTGTACTATAGTTTGTACAATGTTTTTGCTTACCAAGTGCTCAAGGGGTTATTGTGGTTGGGCTTAAGTTTGTGCTGAGAATGGCAAAGGGCTCTTTCTGGAATGCCGCTTCTGAAAGTTTAGCATGTCAAGATGTTTCTGTCTCGTCCTTCGTCGCGGGGATTCTGTGTCAGATCGGTTTGTTGGCAAGATTTAATCATTTAATCACCTCGCAGCAGATCCGTAGTTTTGGCAGGACGATGTGTGTGTGTGTGTGACGATGTGTGTGTGTGTCTGTGTTTGTGTGGGTAACTGTCCTTGAGAGGGTTGGTCTGGCTATATGGGCAGGAAGCTGCTTTGGTTTGGCTTGCCATCAAGTGAGGCGCCTAGTGGAGTTAGCTGTTGAAGTGGGGTATCCATATGTCCTGTTTGACTCGAGTGTGCATGTTAGTTAGAGGATGCTTGATATCGCTGGGAAAATCTTGAGCAGGCATCGTGACTCTAGCTGTTTAAAGCTCTCCGTGGTTTTGCCTTTGCAGTCCTCTAGTTCAATAATTCTGTTCTGTTTCTCTCTATTCGGGGCACCCAAGCCGACAAAAGACTCAGGTGATTTTACAAGCAAACCTGCGGATTTATTACGACTTCTCAAGGGCTTATCTTTGAAACCCAAGGTGCCTGTGATTGGTGCTATCTATTGTCAGCACTGCTGCAAACAAGACTCCGAAATGTGTGTGTGTGTGTGTCCATGTCTTGCTGCTAGTAACAAGGGCATCGCTACTAGTAGTTACAAGTTGTTACAAGCTACTAGTAGCAGGGGCATCTAGCAACAAGGGCATTACTACTAGTAGCTAGAAGCTACTTTGTAGCAAGGTGCCTTACTACTAGTAGCTTGTTACTACTAGTAAGGCACCTTGCTACTAGTTGCTAGAAGACTCCGAAATAAGGATCTTGTCAAAGTCTGTCACAGCCAAGGATCCTCTTCTACCTCGCTGCGCTCCTAACTGGCTTTTCTTTGTCTCGATCCTTTACACGGCCTTTGGAGCCTTGGATTGGACTGATCTCTAGTCTTTGTAGTCGCTAGTTCTAGTGAAAGCAGCGATCTCAAGACCATTTGACGCCTTTGCTTCATCAAATTGAGTAGGCGCCTACTTAATTAAGTAATTGGGAGTAAGCTCCTAGCTACTTAAGCTTCTAGTAGTAGGACGCAGAATAGCTCAAGCTTCTTCAAGGAAGCTTTTCCCGCCTGAGGGGGGGCTTCCCTGAAGAAGCGCTCGCGCTAATGATTTGGATCATAGATTTTGGGTGAAACTACGCATTGGGCATGAGTCATATATGTGCAGTTCAATAGCTTGATTGATGTTTTTGCTTGTATCCAATTGAATCATGAACAATGATGAACATACATATTGAAGTACTGTACTGCTGTTTATTCTATGAAGGCTTCCATGGAATCTGAGGAAGAAGCGTGGAAAGTGACGTTCATAGCATCCAAGATTGTGGGTAGCCTGGACTTGTGTTGGCAGATGCGTTGCTTTTTTTTCAGAATCTCGCAGCACTGGCTTGGTTTTGGAATGCTCAAGGGTTCCCTAGATCTGTCACGGCCAGCTGAAAGCACCTGAATGCACAAAGCATGTCAGGAAATGTTGTCATGTGCGAAGCTGAAAAGTTCTTTTTTTGCCAGTGTGCGAAGCAGCTGCGAAGCACCTGAAGCTATGATAAACTCGGCTTGAAATAAGCTACGCTTGTCATAATGATGCAGCCAATTCTCTGTACAAACCATTCGAAGTCTGGTATTTCCTTGACCTATGACATGACTCCCACAATGCCTTTTTTTGGGGACTGTCCAAGATGTGGGTTACCAAGGGGACCCAAGGGACGAATATCATTGATTTTACCAATACAGTTGACTATAATTAATAGAAGATATAGACGCACCAAAAAGGTCAAAGTCGAGAGCGATGGGCCTTAGATGGCCTTGGATGGCCTTGTGGCACAAGCGCTTGGGAGAGCTTGCCTTTGCCCTGTTTCGACCACCCAGGTATGGTCACCTTCCTGGTGGCGGCTGTGCCCCTTGGCAGTGCTCAGATCGACCTTTTTGAGAGGTCGAAATCTTCTCCCCCAACCGGACAAGCAAGGAAATACTCAATACTCTAATTAAGAACGAGATCCAAATGAGCAAGGCCTAAAACCTCCCAAGATGAACTAAGTAAAGGCCTTGTCATATGGAACTTGTGCGTAAGGAAAAACCTGGAAAGCGTAAGGTTGCGTAAGGGAGCTGTGAGACATGCATGTTGCGTGAGCTTGCCATATGGTTGTGTTTTCATTAGTAGATTCTTAGCACACACCTTGTCAAGAAAGGAACTGCACGGACCATGAGAGCCCGCTCATGTGTTTGTCGCCCGCTCACCTGCAAAAAGGAGCCTTCGCGTAAGCATTTCCCTTGGGAGTAAGGTTCTCATTTGTGAAAATGCAGATGCGTAAGATTTGCGTAAGGTCTTCTTCAACATCTGTGGCGCGTAAGCTCACATTGTGGTCGCGTAAGAAAAGCGTTTTTTGGCCCAGCTCAAATTAGAAAAAGACCGGTCATGGTATAAATGGTCAATCGTCGATCCGCTTCCCCAATGCAAGGATGGTGGCCCTCCATATTTCAGTTTGGTGCACATTACAGGCATGATGTCATTCACATGATCCAAGATGATATGAATGAATCCCTGGAATGGAAGACAGTCTCCAAGTAAAGCTGGGTCTATCAACCAGATCCCAAAGGCGGATTACTCACAGACTCCAGTCAGTTCGTTGAACTGGTTGCAACCTTTGATAACGAAGAGTTATGCAGTTTCCGGGAGCACCTCTCCATTTATCGCGGCTGTATGTTCATTTTGGAGGTTCTGCGCATGTTCTTGAGCAATTTATGTTGAGTAGCACACACGAACAACAGCATGTTTCTTTGTGACTACGGTTGAATGGCAAAGCAAAGCGGCTGTTTTTGTTGCTAATCCACAAGCAACATCGAAAGGTTCTCGGCAGATCGAGCCGCCGAGGATTCAGAGCTACTTGAAGCATTGGCCCAACCTGTTAGAGGTGATGACTTTTGTCCTCACCATCCTTTCAGTGGCCTTTGAGCTTGACAGCGAGGGAGAGGGAGGGGAAGTGGAAGGGACCAGAGGGAGGGCGGTCCCTCGTTCCTGCACACAAAATATCACTCGTTGTTGCGCTCTGCTCCATTTTGCGCACGCGCCATTGACCATTGCTCCTGCTACTACTATTACTATACTACCATAATCTACTATACTACTACCACCACCACCACCACCAATACGTCTACCACTACAACTATCACAACGACGACGACAACAACAACTACTACTACTACTGCTACTGCTACTGCTACTACTACTACTACTACTACTACTACTACTACTACTCCTCGTCGGTGAGACATTGCATGGCAGCCTTGAATACCCCTTACGAAAAAATAAAGCCAATGTTGCACTTGCCACAAGAGCTGAGCGTCCACAATTCTTCCAATGAACTTCATCGACGTTGGGTAAGGCCAACACCTTGGATTTAGATGTAGTGGTTATTAGAATCCTGGGTTTCCGTGCTAATTTTCCGGTCCTTGAGTAGATTATTGAATAGATAGGTTATAAGTATGGGTGTGTGTACTCATTAATGTGTACATTGTACATACAGTGTATATATGTTTTATATCTTCTGATTCCTTTCTCCCTAGTATGTTTGTCCTCCCAGCGAGATTGTCCCTCCAGCAGTCCGGTCTTTGATTTGTTTCATGCATAAATAAATGCATGCATGCATGCATGCATACATACATACATACATACCGATTGTCATTACATACATACATACATACATACATACATACATACATACATACATACATACATACATACATACATACATACATACATACATACATACATACATAC
>CAXAMN010027728.1:229119-260443 GCA_963970005.1 Durusdinium trenchii
TACATACATACATACATACATACATACATACATACATACATACATACCGATTGTCATTCCTTCGTAAGAGGAACATGCCAGAATTCTTCCTCTGAACATTATTAATGCAAAGTCACGATTAATAAACCTCCCCTAGTTAATCCGAACACACAAAGCCACCGGAAATTGCCCAAATTAAAAGTATTATTCGTGCCTAATTCCCCCCTAATCTTCTAGTTGGGCATCAGAAACCCCCCCCAGTTAATCCGAGCCCACAACCAGGTCAAATGTTCGAATTACTACTACTACTACTACTACTACTACTACTACTACTACTGCTACTCCTACTGCTCCTGCTGCTGCTCCTGCTCCTGCTCCTGCTCCTGCTCCTGCTCCTCCTGCTGCTGCTGCTGCTGCTGCTAGCTACTGCTTCTGCTTCTGCTGCTACTTTTTGATGAATTCCGAAAGAATGTCTGGGCCTCAGGGCCTATAAGTTGCCTTACTAAAAAGCAATAAAAAACAATCATTTGACAAGCTCACAAAGGGTACCCCTCACAAGGGCCGGTCCCCCATCAATAATCTGCACATTATTCAGGGGAGGTGGACCTCATGAATGGTATCTCATACCTTCTTGACCTTGTTGACCTACCATGTGGGGGGGGGGGGTTTATTAATTAGGAGTCTGCATTAGCCACCACACCCAACCCTCCAACCCAACCTGACTGAACGACCGGAATGTGGGGTTGAATGTAAGTCGAAGTGAACGTCCTTAGCCCCACCCACCCCACCCCACCCCGTGTGTGCTCAGATGAGTTGTGCTTGAAACGTGTGTGTGTGTCCCCTCTGGATTCACGAGGTTCCGGTCGGAATGTTTTCTTTTCCTTTTCCGTGACAGCAGGGGGCCACCGGGGTCCCAGAGGAGCGGTGGCCAACGAAGACCTCCTCTGGGGCGCGTGTAAACGTACCTGCAGTTTTACCTGAGAAATTTTATCATGGGCCCTGCTTGTAGCTAGAACAAGACGTCCAGCCTTTGCATCGGTTCCTCATCGGCAGATGGGCATTGTCGCTTTGGATTTGTCGATTTGGAGTTGGAGGCCATGCAGGCTTTGAAGTGGTTTGGAACACCGTACTTTTACCTGTCCTGGCTTTCTTAGGTTTTCACTTAGGCTGGCGTGTGGCACCGCTGTCAAGTCAGTACGCAGTTCTATAAGTGTGTCTCTCCTAGTGAGAGCCCAGGGTGAGCCTGCAGAGTGCCCCCTGTGGACCCGTTGAACAGGGGTTTGTCTTCGTCCCTGCGCCCGGGACCAGAGTAGTCCGCAGCGGACAAAGCAGGCTTAGGCCAAAGTTATTTGCAAAGATTTGTCGGATTATTGCGTTCCAAGCTGGCTCATGCCTTTACGTGACCGTAGCGGTCGAAGCAGCCAGCCTTTTTTTTGCACGGCATACGTGGCCGCAGCAGCCAAAGTTTGTTCAAGACCCGTTGGAGTCTGGCGGGACCTTAGTCCCCTTCCTCCCCCTACCCTCCCCTTCTTCTCTCTGTGCCTTTTTGGGGTACTCCTAATGTAACACTCGGGTATACCCCTCTCCTTGGTGTGTCCCTGGACGCTTGCGCGTAGCTGGGAACACCTGTTTTCGTCCTTTTTTCCTTTTCTCCTTTCCCTCTTTCTCATTCTCTTTTCTCTTTCTCTTTCTCTTTCTCTTTCTCTCTCTCTCTCTCGCTCTCCCTCTCTCTCTCTCTCTTTTTCTCTTTCTCTCTTTTTCTTTTTCCTTTCTCCCTCTTCCTTCTTTTTTGGGTGTCCCTGGATGCTTTCGTCATAGCTGGGAACCCTTCTCTTCTTCTCTTGGTGTGTCCTTGGACGCTTGTGTCGTAGCTGGGAACACCTTCTTTTCCTTTCCTTTCTTCTTTTTCTTTCTTCTCTTCTCTCCCTACCCCTCCCTGTCGGGACCTTAGAGTGGGACGCTACTAGGGGCTCCTGGCCTTACTACTAGGTGCAAGGACGCTACTAGGGATGAGATTCACCGTTTCTTGAAGAGAAGCCTGCCCTCGGGGAGGCGTGTGTGTGTCCCCTCTGCATTCACAAGGTTCCAGTCGGAATGTTTTCTTTTCCTTTTCCGTGACAGCAGGGGGCCACCGGGGTGCCAGAGGACTGCAGTTTTACCTGAAAAATTTCATCGTGGGCCCTGCTTGTAGCTAGAACAAGACGTCCAGCCTTTGCATCGGTTCCTCATCGGCAGATGTGCATTGTCGCTTTGGATTTGTCGATTTGGAGTTGGAGGCCATGCAGGCTTTGAAGTGGTTTGGAACACCGTACTTTTACCAGTCCTGGTTTTCTTAGGTTTTCACTTAGGCTGGCGTGTGGCACCGCTGTCAAGTCAGTACGCAGTTCTATAAGTGTGTGTGCGTGTGCGAATATGAGCTAATTCTGTGTGCGAATATGAGGTGCCTTGCAGGAGACCAGCACGGGCTGTGATCCGTGCCATTTTTCTATAACATCTTTGCAGACGCAATCAACAAAAATGGGCAGGGGATTGCCTTGTGGCCTGAATTTCTGCAGTGAGTGTTACTGTGGCTCAGGTCGCATTTTGCGTTGCCAATGCTGAGCAGGACTTTGAGGCAGACCGTCCCGTCGCGAGAGCTGGATGCATCAATAGAAATTGTAAACTCCAGTGTTGTGTAATCATCACCATAGTTGGTTTGCATATTGCGCATATTAGTATCATAGAAGTCCCAGCTGGTGTTGACCCGGGCTCAGCGTCGTTTCAGGTCATTCCAGTTGTTTGCCCTGTTTCTAAGCCCATGAGCACGACTATTTTCTTATGCAGGGTTGGAACTTGAGCCAACACCCGCACCCCCTGCATCCATCACTCATGCCCAGTTTTTCAGGGTAAATGACCTGACTAAAAGGCTGGACGCGGCCATATATCCAGACAAGTTCCAGGAAAATTTCCTCCCGAGAATTGCGCAACACATAGCCACTGTTCGAAGCTTTGTCATGTGTGGATTGACCACATGGCGAGGGGTGGAGAGTTGTGCAGTCAAATGTTGCTCAATGGCCTCCGGTGGGTGACATGTGCACTGAAAAATTGGGTTGGTCAAGTTGCAAAAGGAGGATTGGAAGGAGGAAATACTGGAAAATGCCCCAAGAATATCAATGAACGGGATTTTGTTTTGTTCATTGTGTTGACAAGCAAGACACTGTTGTGTGGTCAGTCTCCAAAACCTTGCTGCTGCTTCAAAGGCTAAGCTAGAGAGCCTTTGTGAGCCCACCCCCACACCACCCTGATTTTTCTCCAATCGCTCTGCCAGTGGCGTTTCACAACTGCCACAAGGACGGGTAGTTGAGCGGGACGCAGACTCCCGACAATGGCATGGGTTTGGAGTGGATGGTGGTCACGAACGGCCTTCAGCCACAGCCATACATACCGGTGATGCTGAATTATATATATATATAGACAGAGCCGAGCAACACCCCGAACCTGTTTGAAAGCAGGGTCCCACATTCAGTGGGGTTCTTGAACTGCAGAACCAGGGAGCAGCAGTTTTTGGTCAGAATGCTTTCCTGCAGCAGTAGGGGTCATCGTTCCTCCACCAAATGGCACTTGAGACAGTGAGATTTACCAATGTTCAAGCGGTACCAAGATCTTGAATGAGAGTGCTGGCTTTGCTTTTGCACATGCACACTTACTTGGGAGCCACCAGAAGAGTATCTCAACGCTCGCAGGAGACTCCCCCAGACTCCGTTTATATTCGTTTATCAAAGGGAGATTTGTTTACGCTGTTCATGCCTGCAATATTGTGTTTGGGATGGAATTGCTTGAGCTTAGGCCTGTGACGTTGTAGCTAATCTAAACCATGCAGAGGTCTCGAGCCAGCAGAAATGTCGCGATTCATAGCACTCGACTCCTGCAACCGTACAGAAACAGTCACAAACGAAGCCTGTACCTATCGTTGCCGAGATTTGGTTGAACAAAATTGATTCCGCTGAGACGTGCTGAAAAGGTACAGAATGCACAAGTCCAGAAATCAGGAGGTTTCCGATTTCTGGGTTGTGATTTATTACGATGGGACCAGGTCAGATGTTGCGATGGTACAGTCACGCAAGGTGTCCTGCATTTGGGAGAAGGATATGATTTATCTTCAATCTTTGGTGTGGTGAGACTGTTCATCATCAAATATTTGAGCTCTCAACCCTCACCCAGTGATTGTTTATTTTTGTTGATGCTGGAGTGGTTTGTCATGTCGCGATAGAAGTGTCAACCTGGCAATCGCATCAATCTTCGCTTTGGCTGCATTCCCAAACCCTTGGTACATCCTGCTGTTTGCTTTGAATCTTGAATGTATGGATGTGCATATATATATAGTTATAAATAATACATATCATATCTATATATATATACATGAACCATTGCAGGCAAAGCACTTTGGTTTCAGTTCGCCATTTAGTGGAAGGCTGGTTACCTTTCTTGGCACCTTGTGAACCATGTTGATTGACAAGAAGCCCTCACAGAAAAAATATCACCGCGTAAGCGAAAACATTGGTAGCGTAAGCATTGCGGAAGCCGACGCGTAAGCAAAGAAGGATTATAAGGCCAAGACTAGAGGGTTTCGACCACCGCTCAGTTGGATGCTTTACAGAAGCCTATTTGAGGCAATCTACTTACCAATGATCTCGGGTGAAACAAGCCAGAGTTGATGGCTGGACCAACTGAGCAACATTTGCAAGGACACACAAGTATACAAAGGTATCAGTGTATGCGCGCGGAATTTTAATGCGATGCTTTTCTACGTAGTTCCTTAATGATCGTACTTTATGTTGCCTGCAGGACGTACATACAGTTTTGCTATGGAGCTGCTGTGATCTTTGGCTTTCGACCATCATGCCCCTCGGTCTCGAGGGCAAGGCTGAAGAACGACAAGGATGCGTGGTCTTTCTCGATAAGCTGCTAGCCACTGGTTCCAAATACGAACTAAGCCTGAGTTGAACCTCATCAGAGGTCCTCTATGACATTCATGAGACATCATGAGGCTTAATCAAGCGGCTTACTTTTGATGCTTGATGAATAGGGACAGTCGGGACAGTGCTTTGAGTTTCGGGGCTCGAATGCAAATTGCAGATTCGAATCAGAACGGTACTTTCTTTTGACCAGCAGCCATGCAGCCAAACCAAACAAAGTAAACTTGAGAAGCAAGCTGTCTTTAAAGAGGGGCTCAAAGCGTCCCTTGTTAATTTTACAATCGAAGTACACTTCATGTCCACCAGTGTTTGTTCCGTGTATGCTTTTCTTGTTTGACTTAAGACAGATAGGAGAGATAACATTGATGTCCATCTAGAGGCAGAGGCAGGCAGAGGGGATTACAGACTTATTATATCCCTCGACCAAGATCAATTGATCTTCCTGATCGCTTGCACCGTCATTCACGTGATCTTCGTGACGAACTTGGCCTTCTATGATCAAGATCTGGAGTCTTTAGGCCTGGAGCAGCAGCTCTTTTGAGTCGGACATGAACGACGCCGCAGCAGAAACACACTGTCCTGCTCTGAACACAGTGTGTTGTTTATGTTTTTTTGTCAGCAGGGCAGGATGTCATAAGAACTCTCCCGGGTTTACGATTGGTTATTAATTATAGTATGTGGTCCCCGTACACTGTCGTAATGGTGGGCGAGCTTGTCCAGTTGACATCCACAAAGATGTATCCGCGATGTTGTGCCATGTTGTGCCCTGCTCAGCAATTTCATCAGAACTCATATGACTGGGAGTCTACTTCGAGAACAAGTGATTTCATTGGTATTGAAATGCTGGACAAATGATGTTTGTTGTTTGTTTGACAGGACTATTGACATATTTGTGGCGTTTGTGGTGTGTACAGTACAGTGTACATGCATGGTGTGTTTGTTGCTGAAGAGATTGCTATATACTGTGTACTGCAAAATCAAGCCAACCAATCAAAGGGGATCAAGAGTCGCTTTGCCTTTCTATGCCTGGCTGGCAATCCCTGTCAAGACTCACTCTTTTTTCGTAAAGAGTCCAACCCAGTCAACAATGTTAGGTGGATGGTTTGTTGAAGTGTGACGCATTGAGGAGATTCGATGATGGGTGAGAGACAGTAGTATAATCTATCAGTCTCCATCTAAGACTCATCCGAGCTATACACGTTCGCCATCAGAGGGTTTGATCGGACCATCCAATAAAAAGAGGCTCCACACACAATCCGCTTCGGGTCAAAATGCAGGCATGCAATAGCCCTCGTTAGGAATCTCTGAGAACTTGTGATTGAATTCAGGAAAGATAGGCAACTAACACCTATGTCGCGGCAGAAGGAGTGTAGGTAGAAGCCAGAACCCAGCTGGGTGGCATGCTATTTGAGTTATTTGTTCATATTTATGCTTTCACATCCAATGCGACTTCCAACATCATATCCACTAGAATGCGTCTCCATACAAAGGGACACATCAACCAGTGGGTGCTTATGCAGAATAACTCATATTAATATAACTATACTAGACACATTAATGACTCGGAAGCCTACGCATTTCGTACTCTAATCTTCGGCCGATGGCTTGAATGGGAAAGCCCTGGTGCCCATTGGTGCCCTTGTTGCAGGTGGTCTTCCTGAAGGCCTAGTCACGGTCCGGGCACCAAGGGTCAAAGCGTGGATCCTCGTGACGTGGCGACGTGAGTTGGAGAGAAAAAACAAGCTGGGGAGTGAATATGTAGTAGCTTCTTGTTCCTAGTGGTAATGTCAGGAGCTACTAGTAGCGTCCTTGCTACTCGTAGCGATGCACCTTGCTACTAGTAGGAATATATATATATGCAGTATATGTTATATGTGTGTATGTTTGTGGGAGATATTCTACTTGATCCAGTGTTTGTCCAAGGGACCGAATGCCTCGAAAAGACCTGGTCTAATGAGTAAACTGAGTAAACATGAGATGTCAACATTAGATGCAGCGTGGCATGACAAAGTGCTTTGGGGGGATTGATGGCCTGGAGCTGGGCATGGGTGAAACAAGCGTGATTTGGTAGAAGTAAAGGATTTGACTGCTCATCTAATGAACTTGGATTGTACCATGGGGGGGGTGGCCAGTGCCCTGCCCGATTTAGGTCGTACAGTCATACAGAGTCATATAGAGTCATACACGTGTAAAAGTACTCGTGCCACTGCTTCAGTCTTTAGGTCATTGCCATCCCCATGCTTTACAAATAAGCATGACATACTGTAATCAGCGTGGATGCACAGGCGTTTCAATCGTTTCATGCAGATACCAGGACCATGCAAGAGGTCACCAATGGGCTACCACACATTTGAGTCTCATTAGGCACCTTTTGGAGGGTCTAGGTATACTTGTGCTGTGAGGGCCTGTGTTCAGCGTCATGCTATCGCAATGAGTTTTGGCCTGTGTTCAGCAGAAGAATCGGGTGCAACGGCAACGTTTTTTTCCTTTGAAGGCTGCAAGGAGGACAGCTTCACTTGTGGTGAGATTGTCGTAGAGCCACTTTTTGAGGGATCGATGAATCTAGGTCATGTTGGCCTCAAGTGTAGGGGGGCCAGGGTGAGAACTGGCCCACACCCATTGCAGGTCTGTAGCGAACAAAAACAGTTCCTTCCCTGCCATTTCCTTCGCTCACTTCAAAGTGCAATGTTCCTTCCCGCAAAGGAGTTGACCATCGAGTGCCTCCTGGGTTTCTTCTCCATTGCACGGGGCCTCTGAAAAGTGTCGATCAGCCGTTTTGATTCTCCCAACCAAACGACTGACGTGCCTGGTGAGTCTCAACATGACGAGTGGCTTCGAAGGGAATTGTTGGTGGCTTTGCTGGTGGTTTCAGATGGACAGATTGGATATGGCTCCCAATTGATTCCAATAGCTATAACAAAAGGATACCTTTTGTGCCACAATGCCTCAGATGTTACAGCGCTTGTCACAGACCATCACGAAACACATCCGATATATTCCGATGTATCTTAAACTTGTTTCACCACCACCCATGATGCCTGGATTTTCTTGGGTCCACTGACCGGGTCCACTTTTGATTGCCATATTAGTTTCTTCAAACTCCTTGTGACCATGTGTAACTTGATAATCAAAACTCCAGGCTGTACCTTTTCCAAGCTTAGCTGGAATGTTTGATAGAATGTCTCGGATTCCCGATTTTATGGTTGCTTTTCCTGTGGAGCAGCTGAGTTAGAGCCTATAGCGTTGCAAAGGCGCACCAAACCTGGCAGCTATATATTGTATAAGTTATGTACTACAAATGTTGGAACGATGGGAAGATAAGTTTCAGCATGCGCCAGCACTGGAAAACACCACACCGGGTCATGGTTGACAATTCACCATGACCATCTCGACAGATCGCCCGTAATTGATTTGGCACAACTGATTCCGAAACAAACTGAACTTCTGACAGACTGCTGACACCGCACTCCCAGTAGCCGTATTTTCCTAAGGAAGCTCTCAGCATGTTGATACACAGACAACAAACTCAATCAATGCCAAAAGCCAGAAAACGGAGCGACAACAGGTGAACTCTGATTCAGCTCATTTCAAACGAATTCACCACTTCCAAAAAGCATTTGCAAAAGCTTCATCCACGCAGGTAGATGGTGGCGACCCATTCGCCAGAAGCCCAACCACGGAAAGGCCCGATTCTGCCACAGGCACGAGGTCTATTTTTCAGGGATGGCATCAATTTGAAGCTGAATGCACTTATTCCAAAGAGCAGGGATTCCTTCAGGTGCTCGACATGGTCACCATAAGCCTGGAAAGCATTTTTCAATGAGAGCGAGCTTGCTTGTGGCCGCTCGAAGTGCACTCTTTACTGTATTCTCGGCAAGACCATTAATTGCCCAAGCGCATGAACTTTTGACCTTAAGCCCAAGCACTGGTGCTGGCTGCAAGGCACGACACAACAAGAGATTCTAAGCTATGCTCCACAAGGACCGGTAAAGCAAACGAAGCTTTGGCATCCACAAGTGACTGAGCTTTGTGACTGACAGCCGGACAATTCGATCCAAGTACATTTCCGCCCGACTGCTCTGGAAAGCCTGAAATGAACATAAATAAACCACATGCCTCAGGCCGATATAACCAGCACCTGGCCATGTAAACACCCAATATTTACAGAACAAAGATGAACAAAGTGATGGGATCGCCTTTTGTTCCAACACCAGGCAGCCGCACAAGTTCCACGGACGTCTTCCACAACGGATCAAGAGAACTCGGGCACAAACCAAAATGTCCAACAGCAGGCTTTCAAAATCCCCTCGCAATCAGACCCTTTTTTCGAACCGCTCCGGTCAGACCTTCGAGCCCTTCCAAGGCCGCGGGGATCTTGATGAATTCCACCTCCCTTTCGCTCTACTACTATCAGGCAGGGAGCATTTGGGAGGGAAACTGGGAATCCATTGGCTCACGTGAGTGTGATTTGTTATTTGTTCACACCATGAGCTTGAAGCTGGTGGGCGCTGATCAGCAGTTTCAAACAAAGTTGCAATGCGAGGCCTCCTGGGACCTTTTTGTTTGATTTGTTCCATCAGATCATGTCGTAGGGATAACAGACGGAACATTCACCATCATTGCCGTGCTTGGTTGAGTAATGCACGGCTGACATGTCGCTGAAAGTGTTTCATTGTTGTGGTTTGCCGATCTTGCTGGGTTAGATGGCTTCGTATGGTTGCCTGCCTAAGCACACATTTACCTTCAACTCGAAGAACGTTGCTTCAACTGTAAAGGGACATGATTCCTTCATCCTGTGATCAAACCTCATTTCGCTGCCTCATGGCTTGCTCAGGAGCAAAGCAAGCAAGAGTCCGAGGGATTTTCAAAGCTTTTGTCCCTTTCTTGCGCGCCTGGGCAGAACAAGACTTGAAAAGCGTCAAGCATGGGCTATCGCTCGTGCAATGTTCCTGCCTGAGCAATCCAGAAGATATGACCCAAATGGGCAGAGCAGATCCACTAATGAACCACAAGTTCTGAGGAAGTGTATGTATTGAAAAGATTGCTATATAATGCTATACTACCTCTCGCACATCGGTCCGCGTCGATCATGCCGGACACTCTGGTCCGAACATGGAAAATCCCCAGTGAAAACATGCAATCACCACTCGTTAAGCGGGATCGTCCAGGTTTCAAGACGACGATCAGCTCCAAGGCAAAACAGTTGAGCAAGCAAAGTGAGACCTTTGGTCGACACAAACGGAATTGCTCCTTCTATACAACCTTGGGGAAGGATTCTCCCACCAGCGCGAGGCTTTGTGGAGTTAAAAGTTCCTGGAAACGGTTGGGCATTGTGCTGCTTGTGCAGAAACAAAAGTGCTTCACGAATCATCTTGTACAGGTCTCTGAAAGTTTTGTGAGCCTGATCTCCAGGGATTCGATGGCCATCGGCATGGAAGGCCACAGCGAGCTCGCAAAACGACACCGATTCCTCTGGATGGCAAAGCCATTTCAAATTGCGCAAAAATTCAACAACAGCTTGCCATGCCGCACTCCCATACCGCCAAGACTTGGCTGAGCCAATATTGTTGGGAATCTTTGGCTTCCAGCTGAAGAGATGCTGCGAAGCATGCCAGTGCCATTGAGGATATAAAAGCTGCGGCTTGCTCTGAAGTAAGGCGATCAGGCAGCTCAGCAACATGCTCCTCATGGTCATCAGAATCAGCAGTTGTTGTCGGCAGCATCGCATGAAGCGTTGTGAGCCACTGCTGATGGCAGTATATAGCATGCTTTGCTCGTTGCTGAACACTGTGGTGCCAAATGCAGTCGCTTGCTCTTCTGTCAAAAGGGTGTCCGGGACACTTTCAAGCACATGCGCTGGGATCCAGCTGATTTTAAACGGGTCATGGTGCACTTCTCGCCTGGTACGCACCAACCGAGCAAAACTTCTCCACCAGGCTTGACAGAGCCATTGTACGTTGATAACCCCGGAAGCCAGAAAGGAAACAACCTGGGTTACTGCTGAATGGCAGTCTGAGTACACAACTGTAGGCCTTTCGGCAGCGAAAAATGGAAAATCGCCCATAGCTCCGTGACATATGAGCAGAGTGCCCAATGACTTACCATTCCTGTATCAACAATGCATCATCTGTGATTGCAAACGTTCCAACTGACAGCCAAAAGTTGTCACTATTGACGACAGATCCGTCTGTCCAGCGGGATTGTGTATGTCCATCAGCAAACTGATCAGCAGCAACAAGGCCATCTGAAGACTGATGCAATAAGCGACGCCGAGCAACAAACTTAGGGTGTTCGACTTGTCCAAGCATCTGGAAATTCGCCCCGAGCTGATGACCACCTGGTGCACCAATTTCCTCACGCAGAGTCGGACAGTCGATGGTGAGGTGATGCAAGGGTTCCTTAGTATTGTGACAAAAACGGCATTCGCGTGACTTAGCCCAACCAGTTGCAGCCATGCGATCATTGGTGAGCGTGGACCCTACGAGAACTGATTCAAATCTTGCTTTCGGCGGCAACTCACCAGCTAGTGCATGCATACAATACAGTGTGACAATTGATGATGAAAAACTCCACACGGTTTACAAAAATCTCTTCTCGGTGTGTTGATTGCACGCATATAACATGCATTCCTGCAAATGGCCTGCAATGCACGCCCCGCATCATGGGGGGAAAGTTCAAGAATACTAACAGGTGCAGACACAAAACATGAAAGGCACAAGCAATCATCCACAACAATTCCCAATGTTGCACAGGCAGTACGGAGCCTACTTGCAAGGGAGTGGGGGAGGCGGTCTGCATGTCGCATGGTTCTTTGCAACAGCGGAAGTAAACATGGCATCAAGTGGCGTGAACGAATGGTCTCAATGACAATGCTATAGGCACATGCGAAGGTCGGCTCCGTTCTGTGTGGGGCTGACAAAATGGCTTGTACAAGCCATTTGGATCTCCACTTCGGGCGCCCAAACCATAGGCATCGCACGATGGCCTTTTGAATCTGGTCAAGCGCTTTCTTGGGGATACGAGAAATATGTGCTCCAAATGTAAGTCGAGGGATGACTTTCGCTCCAATCAAAAAGGATATTGTCTTTCGAGAAACGGGAAGGACTGCGATGGTTTGAGTGATTTTTCGGAAAAACCAAAGGGAGATTTGGCTGAAGTATAAAGTCTTGTACCCAAAACCTCAAACTTCGAAACCACAGTAAACTCAGGAAACGCACTTTTGACTTGTTTACGACCTTGACCATTGTTAGACCACAGCAAGGATTTGCCAGAATTTAACTTTTGGCCAGCAAGTGCATCCCAGACACCGGTGACCCGTACCACAGTCTGAAGATGATGCAAATTGAGAATGCGACACCACAGATACGCATCATCAATATACGCCCTGACCGAAATACCTGGCAGATTTTCAATGAGATGATACCAAACTTTATTATAAGCATTCATTGCAAGGATGGAAAAAGAACAGCCCTGCGCAACACCGTTCGCATGGGTGACAGGCACAGGAGACGTCCAACTCCGAAAAGCAAGGTGCTTATGAAGACCTTGATACAATCTCAAGAAAATACTGACTACATGTTTTGGGATGCCAAATGCAATGAACAAACAGGCAGCAAATTGTGGCACAAGTCGATCAAAGGATTTTGGACTTGTCCAATTTGATTCCAACAACTGTATCATTATCAAGGTTTGCTGAATCAAGCTCGAGGCGCACCTCATTGGAGAGGTTGGACATGGCCCGATGTTTGACACCTCCAATGATGGCAGTCGGAAACGCTTGCTGCTGCCATTGCGGCAGCTGCGCATAGCGAGCCCCAGTATACGCGAGCAAAAGTGGAGGAAGGATTATTATCAATCTCTTATTGATAGGGGAAGCAGGCCCCGGCTTGTTGAGAAGGACCTGCCTAGCAAACACTAATGCTCTTGGGAGGGGGTCACTAGATTCCTCAAGAGATTTGAAGAACTCTGCAAGGGCCTGAAAGCACGAGGGGTGAAGTGCTTGCAACTCTTGGGTGCGCCACCCATCAAGCCCTGGGGCTGCATGGGGTTTTCTCTTTTGGGCAACTTGATAAAGTTCTTTCGGTGAAAGTGGGGGAAGATGAGCTTGGATCTGCTTGTCACTTATATATGGCCATACCGTCTCCAGCATCTTAATGGGGTGCTCGGACAGGACATTCGCAGCAAAAATCTCATCCCAGCTGTTGTTAAGAGCTCCACTCTTATCAGTCACAAGGTTTGGACCCTGAGCATCCGATCTTGAAAAAAAACCGATCCCGATTGGTTTTGGGGGATTGGTTTTTTTCGATCCTGGGGATTGGTTTTTCAAGGTTTGGGGATAGTTTTTGGTGATTGGTAAAAACCGATCCTGGGGATTGGTTTTTGGGGATAGGATTGGACATGACATGCACCTCACAGCAATCTTTAGGCTCAAGTACACATACAATTTTCCTTATCTTTTTTTCCATATCCCTGGGGCTTGGAAGAGAGCCATGTCAGGAAGGGGTGGGAAGAACAGATCACCCATCCTTCCTGTAGACCAGGCAGCCTTGAATGCTGCTTTCAGGAGAGCAGACAGGATGCCTTTGATTTAGGCATCTACAAAAAGATAGGTAGAAAGCAAGCAGCCTCAGCCCAAGGGCTTGTGGAAAATGCCTGGTGGCTGAAAGCTTTGGTCCCCCTGAGCAATGGTGAAATCCTTCCAGGGCAGCTGAAGGAGGCACTGCTGATTTATAATGCATCCCACAATACATCGTGCTACAAAGCACACATCTGGGCAGGTGAAAACTGCAACCCACTTCACTACCATGCTGAATCATTGGAGGAGGTTGAGGACCAATGAGAACAAAAAGAGGCAAGCTACAATGAAAACTAGTCGACAAGTTGCCAGCCAGTTGGAAGAGTTGCTGATCTTGGAGCCAGGCTTGCAACAGAGCCAACCCTCCAATCATGATCCTGCCCAAGAGGCTTGCAAGAAAGCCACTGTTGCCTCCAATGATGAAGCTGCCCAAAAGCAAGAGGCTTGCAAAACAGCCACCAGTGACTCTGATGAAGATGATGGTTCTGAGGTCGAAGAAGTGTCTTTGGATGATCATGGCTTTCCCAAGATGCTGCAAACTCCAGAAATGAAGCGATCCATGGGGCCTAGCCCAGCAAAGGCTGCTACCAAAGCAAGCTTGCCATTGAAAAAGAGCAAGCCCACAAGCCACATGAAGGAATTGGAGGCAGCTGCTGCTGCAGCTGAAGCTTTGGCAGAAGAAACACTTGCCAAAGCCACAAAACCCAAGCTTTGGCAGAAGAAACACCTGCCAAAGCCACAAAGAAGCCTGCACAGAAAGTGAAGCAGAAGCCAGCTGCCTCTGCGCAGGTCAAGGTCCAGAAGAAGCCTGCAGCAGCTGCATCTGCAAAGAGGAGGCTTGCAACAGAGCCAGGTCTTTGTTCTTGGAGCAAAGTCAGGAAGGTGATTGCTTCAAAGCAATCATACCTGCAAGGTATGAAAGATGGAAAATGGATCTTGCTGATCAGCTGCACAGAGAACATGGGGGCCAGCCATCCAGAAGGCCATGCTGGTGTGATCAATGCCTTGGAGGCTCCAGCTGGTGAAAAAGGAATGACCAAGGCAAGGCTTCTGGAGCTTAGATCTGCAATGGTGGCTTGAAACAAAGCCAAGAAGTGTGTAGTGCAACATTTTTGCTGGCTTGAAACAGAGCCATTGCTTGACAGCTGCTCTTGGTAAGATGTAAAAATAGTACAGTATCCTTTGTTTTTGAATACGTGTGGGTCTTCATAGTTTTTTGTTGTAGCTGTATAAGTTCAAAAACTCTGATAGGTTATTTGTTTTGCTTTTTTGTGGCTTGAAGCAAAGCCATGCCATGGAGATGGGCTTGGAGCAAGAAGTGGTATGGGTGGCAAGATTGGTGGTGGGAAGATGAGATTGTTCCCAGGTGGAGTGAGCAAAGCAGCAGCAGCAGCAGGTGGTTTGAAATAGAGCCAAATGTGAATCATTCTGCCCTCCAATTTGGGCCCAGTGAAAGGCAACTAGCAAATGAACAAGCAGGAAAAGCAAAGGGGTTTGGAACAGAGCCACTTCTTACCACAGAGAGAAGGCCAGTCATGGGAAAGAAGGAGGATGGCTTGTTAATGACACTGCTGACATTCAGCAGAACACATAGGCCACATTGTGGTTTGAAATAGAACCATAAATAGGCAACTTTGTGGTTTGAAATGGAGCCATAAATAGGCAACTTTGTGGCTTGAAATAAGGCCATCAGACATTTAAGCAATCAGCTGCTTGGCAAAAAGTCTCAACCTGTTCGTTGTTTGGTGTTGGAAAGGGGTTCTGCAATTTAGTGTTGCTTTCTATTTGTGTAGCTGTTTCAAATCTCAAGCCAGTGCTTCAGCCTATCATTGAGGCAGCCATGCCTCAGTGGTCAAGCTGGCCCACTGGTGATTCAAATTCGACTGGTTGGAAATATAAATGGGGCCAGCAGGGCCAAGACCAAGATGGAGGCTTGGGACAGAGCCAAGGTGGCGCAGGAGGAAGTCAATGGAGAAATTATAGTGAATGGAAATGGGGCAGGCAGAGCCAAGACCAAGCTGATGGAGATGGTGGTGAAAAGGGTGATGGAGGCTTGGGACACAGCCAAGGTGGTGGTGGAAGAGGAAAGGGCCAAAATGGTGGTGGGAGAGGAAGTAGACAGAGAAGCAAGAGCCAAAGGAACAAGGGCAAGGGGAACGTGATAAAGGAAAAGGTTGCTTGTGAAAAAGCAAAGGGAAAAATGAGAAAGGCAAGGGTGAGGGCAAAGCCAGGAGCAGGGGCAAGAGCTGCTCCAAGAGGGATAAGGGTGGCAAAGGAAAAGATAAGGGTGACTCAGAGAGGCTTGAAACAGGGCCAAAACTTGGAAGCACCAGTTGGAAGGCCATCAAGAAAATGGAAGAAGAAATGGCTGCAAAGCAGCATGAGCTCCACTTGCAGGAGCTGGAAGTCATCAGGCAGCAGGCCTTGCAAGGTCAGCTGCAGGCCTCAAGGGAACAAGAACTGTTCCAAGCCCAGCAATTTTTTTTCTGGCAGACTCAATTGCTGATGGGCTCCTCCCAGAGGCTTGGGATACAGCCTTCTCCTCAGCCAAACAAAGCTGATCAGAGCAAAGGGCTTGAAACAGAGCCAGCTCCTACTCCAAATGCTGCCCAGGGGGTAGATGCTGCAGAAACAAAACCTGAGGGTCCAAGTGCCACCCCAGGGGCTGAGACAGCTGCAGAACAAAAACCTGAAGAGCTTGAAGCCAAGCCAGATGCAAACCAAGGGGTTGAGGCAGCTGCAGAACAAAAACCTGAAGAGCTTGAAACCAAGCCAGATGCAAACCAAGGGGTTGAGGCAGCTGCAGAACAACATTTTGAGGAGCTTGAAACAGAGCCAGCTCCAACCCAAGATGAAGCACAGCCAGCCCCAGGGGAGGATGCCACTGAAGAGCCAAAACCTGATGGGTGGCAGATGAAGAAGAAACAAATCCTGTTGATGAGAGCCTGGGGTTTGAACCAAAGCCAAAGGCACAAGAAATAACTGTAGCTGAGGAAGCTGAAGGGTTAAGCCCTGCTGAGGAGCTTGAAAAAAAGAGCCAGCCCCCACTGCAAAGGAAGAGCCCAATGAGGGTAATGAAACTGAAGAGCTAAAGCCAGCTGATGAGAGCCAGGGGCTTGAGCTGGAGAGGTTTGAAACAGAGCCTGGTCCAATTGACCAGTGATTTTTCAGCAGAAACAGACAAAACATGTTTTTGTGTTGAAGCGCTGCAAATGAATGCTTTTGGTTTAACTAATGGGCAATATATGATCACCAATGTTAAAATGTCTTATGTTCTGCAGCCATTTGATTTTCAAGCTGAAGTGATTTTGTCTGAATTTAATTTTGCAAGCAGCAAATACAAGTGGTGGCTTGAGAAAAAGCCATGCCATGGGTTTGGTCATGGAGCCAGACCTGGTATGGGTGGAAAGATTGGTGGTATGAGAGTTCTGATGAAGATGATGCACAAGAGAAGGGCAAGGAAAGAGAAAAGGAAATGGAAAGGGCAAGAAGGGAGGCTTGAAACAAAGCCAGAACCGAAACCCCAGCAGGAGGAGGAGGTCTAGCAGCAACAGGAGCCCCAGCAGGAGGAGGAGGGCTAGCGAAGAGGAGCAGCAGCCAATCCTCCAGCAGGCAGTGGAGAAGGACACCTTCACCAGCCCAAAGGTTTGAAAGAGAGCCTGAAGAAGATGAGGAAGAACAGGGGCTTGAAAGACAGCCAGATCCAAAGCCCTACTTCCAGGAAAGCAGGGGCAGGAAAGCCAGGAATGCAAGAAAAGAAAAAAAGGGCCCAGGATGCAGAAATCCAAGCAAGAAGGGCCAAGGGGGAGCAAGATGGATTTCCATCCCCCCCCCAGCCAAGGAAATGCTCCCAAAGGTGGAGGAGGGTCAAGGAAATCCAGCAGGAGAATGAGGCTTGGAAAAGAGCCTTGCAACTGAGGGAGCAGGAGCTGGTCAATTCGGCTGGAATGTTGCACCAGCAGGCCATGCTCAGGGAACAGCAGCTGTTTGCCCATCAGCAGCATGTTGTTGAGTGGCAAAAAATCAAGTTTGCTGAACTTGAAGCTGCTGGAGGTGTCCAGAGGCTTGGAAAAAAAGCCAAAGACAGCAAGCCAGTCCAGCTCAAGGAGCTGAACTGATCAGAGTGAAACAAAAAAATTGACTGGGACAGAGAGTCCCAGGATGAGTGCCAGGGGCTTGAAACAAAGCCAGAACCAGAGCCTGCAAAAGAAACCAAACTTGAGAAGCTGAACAAGCTCTGGGGTGATAAGACTGCAGAAAGAAAAATTATAGCAAGAAGCTGAAGCTGTGGTAGACTGTGCATGAAGGCTTGAAAGAGGGCCAAAAAAATGGCTTGAAATAGAGCCTAGGGATGCACTTAGCAGCAAAGCTGAAAACAGAATCAAAAAATTGCACAACAAATACACCAATAAATAACTTATTAAATATATAAAAAACTTCAAAACCAAGACATTTCACAAATCTTACAAAACAATTTTGTGAATCACAAAACCATCTTGTGAATCACAAAACCACTTTGTGAATCACAAAACCACTTTGTGAATCACAAAACCATCTTGTGAATCACAAAACCGTCTTGTAAATCAAAAACAAACCTTGTGTATAAAAACCAATTCTTGTGATTCACAAAGTGGCCTTGTACAGTAGCTATTCTGGCTCAATCTTTTTTGGACTTCATATCACCTAGTGATGCAATGAAACGGCCTGCTGCAAAGAGCAAGCCCAAAGACTCTGACCCTGATACCAAAAAAATAACAATGCAGATAGGCTAAAGCCAAATGAAGGAGGAGCAACCTCAGGAGCTGATGAGACCCCAAAGGAGAAAGATCCTGAGGCAGAGCAACCTGATTTGAAAAATTTGACTGCCTCACAGTTGCTGAACCACAATAAATTTTTGGAAGAAGTTGAAAAGTTTAAAAAATGGAACCATCACTGAAGGTGAGTTCCTGGGTGGCTTGCAACAGAGCCAAAAGCAAGGGTTTTTCCACATGATGGAAAAGAGAAGATCTGCTGCAGAAAATAAAAACTGGAAACACATGGTTGGCCCTGGAAGCAAGAAAAAGAAAACACACAGCTGCTTCAATTTCTGAGGCAGGGTGGCTTGACACAGAGCCAAGTAGAACAAAAAGCCAATTTTGCACAGGGGTGGAATGCCACCAAAGATGTGGAATGGGTGAGTTGGAAAAAGGTGTGTGAGGAATATGGAGAGCAGGAAGCAAAGCTTCGAGTTGCCAACCACCTCAATCCTCACCAGGAGGTGTCCAGAGGCAAAGAAAAAGGGCCTGAAGATCTGGCAGTTTTGCAAGATTTCAGAAAAGACCAGATTCAACCAAGGCATGCAACAGAGCCTAGAAGCCACAGGTGCCAAGGACACAAATGAAAAAGAACATAGGAAGTTCACCAAGGCTTTGCTATCATTGGAGCCAGAGGGTTTTGAAGAAGAAGCCTTTAGCAGGGGACCGTGGCATATCACAAAAAGAAGCCAAAGGCTTTAATGGATGGCTTGGAAGAGAGCCTGGAAGACAGCTCTTCTGAAGAGAATGAATGTGACAGTGAAGAGATGCCAGAGGGAGACAAATTCTTGGCTGAGCTGGAAGGTCAGGCAAGCAGCAGTAAGCCACAGAAGCCTGATAAAGCCACTAAGGCAGAAGAAAAAAAGAGAAAGCAAGAAGCAAGGGAACATGAGAAGAAAAAAGAAAAGAAGAAAAGCAAAAGGCCAAAGAAGAGCAAGCAACAAAGCGCAGAAAAAAAATCGAACAACAAGAAGAAAAGTGGCAGCAAGCCTCCAACTGCCCAGACAACAAAATGGCTGTGAGCTTGAGGAAAATGAACTCATTGCTGGCTGTGGAATTGAAAACCACACAGGAGGCAATGAAACAGCAGTGGCTTGAAAGATAGCCTTAAAACCTTAAGGCTTGAGTTGGAGGAAGCTCTAGTGGATGAGCCCTCAGAAGAGGTGGGAAAGGCACTCCTGAAAAGTATTGCAGAGACATTAAAACAAAACAAACAAATTCGAAAGAGTTTGTAGGCTTGAAACAGAGCCAGGCATTAGCTTGCAAGAGCCAACAACAGAGCCCAGGAAGAAAGAGCTGCTTTGAACAAGTCCATGATAACACATGTCTGTATAAGTTCTACAAGTTTTCTTGTGAACATGTTACTTCCATTCTGCAGCCTTTTAACTCACTCAAACTTGCTGTTCAAGCAGGGCTTGACAGACAGCCATGCCATGGCACTACACTTGGAGCAAAACATGGCAGGGGTGGAGGAACTGGAAATATGAGCTCTCTGAAGATGAAGATGAAAAAGCAGGCCCTCAGGAATGTGGCTTGAAGCAAAGCCAAAGCCTTGGGGTAGGATTGGTGAACCAAAACAGAAGCAAAGGAGATCAAGGCTCAAGCTGTAGGGGAGGCCTGGAACAAGGCCATGCCCAAAGTTCACAGGAAATTGAGGTGAGCTTGGAAGAGGGCCATGCCCAAAGTTCCCCAGGGGCATGCTGATCTTGGAGGCTTGAGCCCTGGGTTAGAAGCTTGCCTGGCTGATCTTCTGTACAATTCTGCTTGCAGCAGAATTGTCACAATCACCCCAGAGATGAGAATAAACGCAAAAGAAATAAAGGAGCAAAGGGGCTTGGAACAGATGGTGCATTCATACAATTATCCTAAGAGGGCCTGGCTGTACTTCCTTTGCTGACCTGCCTGGACATGTCCTTGAAAGTGATAGAAAAGCCTTTGAAGACAAACGCAAGAGGCTTGAAGACCAAGCTGGATCTCCCAGACCAAAGATTTTTTAAACAAATAACAATCTGCAATGATCTGCAATGTGGCTTGGAAGAAAGCCAAGCAGCAACATGTGGCTGGTGGCTTGGAAGAAAGCCTTTGCTTGATAGCTGATCTTTGGTTGAAATAGAATGCATTTCATTCTGTGAATTCTTTCAATATGTGGGTGCATGTTTGCTGTTTGCTGTCTTCTTGTTTTCTGTTTGCTGTTTTTTGTTCATGCTTCTTTGTTTGCAGCTGTTTTGCACAAAGAAAATTCATTTTTTCCTAGGCTTCTATTGGTGTGGCTTGAAACGCAGCCATGCCAGGCATCCATCAAAGAGTGCACATGGCAGACCAAGACAAGAAACATAGTCTAAAGAGAGAAAGCTGCCTCAGCCAAAAAATGCTCCACATGTTGGGGGCTAGGCAAGCTTTCGGCCACTGCAATGCAAGAGATTGCACATGCAGCAGTGAATGATGGTGTGGATGCAGAAGAACTGCATGAGCTGGCTAGCCTTGGCACCTGGGGTGAGCACCCTGGCAACACCCACAGGGACCTGTGCAGGCTTCTAACAGGGGAGGCTGGGTGGCTTGAAAGAGAGCCCATCTTTTAGAATTAAGGTCCCTGCCTTGGATTCAAAAGAAGACAAGCCTGAAAGCATGGTTGACTTCAATTTTTCCTCCCACATCTCTGGGTAGCTTCTGTCTTTGACAGCTACCCTGCCCTGGCTGCTCACTGGTTTGGGTTGGACAAGGTCCACCAATTTTGGGCAGGTGTGCAGCCAGATGACCCCAGGCTCATAGGCAGCCCAATCGATTTAGACAAAGCCAGAAATGCAGAGAAGCAGGTGATCCCTTTGTGGTGTTGAGTTCTCCACAGACTCACTCCTCACATTCTCATTTGGCCCTTGTCTCTATTCTCCTGCTTCAGGTGGCTTGAAACAAAGCCAAGTTGTGGACCATGCTTTCTGCCTGGCTGCGTTTCCAAAGAGCGCACAATTGAAACACACCTGGCAACATGTTTATGAAATTCTAGCATGGAGTTTTCAAGCATTATTCCATGGAACACATCCCAGCACACGGTGGCTTGAGAATGAGCCTTTGCCACCTCAGTTCAAGAAGATGGCAGGCAAGCCAATCATTGAGAGAGGCCATACATTTTTGGTTTGGCAATACCAAGGAGATTTAGAATACTGTGCAAATGTGCTGGGCATGCCACATTGGAACAAGCCTGATTTTTGTTGGCTTTGCAATTGCCACAGGAACTTGAAACATCGATCTCCTTGGGATTTTCAAGATAGCCCCAATTGGCAACTGCTGACACCCAGAGGTTTGAAAGAGCGCCAGTCTTCAAGCCATCCGTTCCTCACCAAGATCCCAGGTTGTGTGCAGCAATACAGGGTTGCAATTGACATGCTGCACACAGTAGATCTGGGTGTGGCTGCAAGAATTTGTGGCTCAACCCTTCATATACGTGGTGGGTGGCAACAAAAGAGAGGCCCCCCCACCACATGTTTAAAGTGTGGCCAGAGATCTCTAAGGCTTACAAGACCTTGAAAATTGAAGAAAGGTTCACAAACATTATCACCAATCAGTTCACCAATGGTGAGAAGCCATGGTCGCAAAAGCCATTGTTGAAAGAGAAGGCTGCAGAGCTGAGGCACTTGGCGCCTGTCCTTGCACTGGTGGCTTGGAATAAAGCCAAGCACCCAGCAGGCACTTTGGCACAGGAAGGGGCTTGGAACAAAGCCAAGGAAACACAAGTAGCACTGCACATTGCAGAGGCCCTCACTTCACTGGCTTGCTTTTATGATATTTTGGCAGGAGCTGATGTTTTTTGACAAATCAGGAGGCCATGGAGGCTTGCAACAAAGCCAAGAAATGCCTCCAACATTATGTATGGCTGAAAGCAGCCATTGATGATGACTTGAGGTGGCAGCTGAGTCCCAAATTGCACTTCTTCTATCACTTGGCCCATTTGGCCAAGTGGCAAAACCCAAGGTCCTTTTGGACCTATGGGAATGAAAGCTGGGTTGGCCAGATGGCCACTCTGGCACATAGCTGCACCATGGGACTAGGGCCACAAGGCTTACAGATTCCTTCTGTCAAAAGTACCTTCTGGTGTACCAGTTGAGGATCAATGACTTTTTGTGAGGTTTGAAAGAGAGCCATGCCCATTTCCATGCTTGGGGGCTTGAAACAGGGCCACGCAGACCCAGCCAACAGAAAAAAATTTTCAAGACATAGGTTGTATCAACACCTATGATCTTCTCTTTAAAGGTTTGGGGATAGGTTTTGGGGCTTTGTAAAAACCGATCCCCAGGATTGGTAAAAACCGATCCTGGGGATTGGTTTTTCTTGATGTTGGGGATTGGTTTTTTGATGCCCAAAAACCGATCCTGGGGATTGGGTTTTCTTGATGTTGGGGATTGGTTGTTTAAGATGCCCATCCCCCCAGAACCGATCCCCACAAAAACCGATCCTGAGATTGTTTTTTTCGATCTCGGATGCTCAGGGGAGGCTCATCTTGTGCTTTTTGGCGAAGATGCTGAAAAACATAGGCGCATCCATGGTTAGCGGTGTGCTGGATCTTTTTCTTCCAGCTTTGGATCCGCTTGAGTCGAATGCGGCCATCGAGAGTCACAGCATAATTTTCAGCCCAACGTCTGACAAAGTGGATCTCCACAAGAGTTGGACATTGGGGGATAGCCCAAACAATTTGCTTACAGAACCTTCAAACTCCATGATAAGTTTTGAGGGCGAGTCTGGATGTGTTGAACTCATCCTGAGGGCTGCCACTTTCACGAGAGAATCTCAAGTCAAGGGAAACCTGTGTCGCAGCACACCGTGTGACAAGTTGTTTCGGACAAACTTTCTTGGGCACAAACAAGGGCGGGGTGGCACGTGTTCGTGGTCCAGACCCCCATTGCCCACCATGGTCCAAGATGGATTGCTGGGAAAACTCATTGACAACCGCCCATTTGTCTTCATGATTCGGGGCAGACTCATATCGTGTAGCGAAAGACTCAGACCACAGCTGTGGCGGCTCATCAGTCCAGTCAACATGAGCAATATTCGTGGTATCGATGGGAGCGAACTTGCGAAGGATGAAACCAGTTTGATGGATGGTTTCCCATGCAATTGAAGTCAACCTTGATGGGCCTATCCTGACGTCCAAAATGTTCAAGGACATGTAAATCACGCATTGCACAAAAGGCGATCTCTTATTGAGGAGGACTCCATCAATCGAAGTGCAACCCTCATCCGAACCAGAAAAGGAACAATCTTTCGAGTACGTATACGGGCGTGAGATATGACCTCATTCATCCGTGGTGGCGAGGGGGTCCACCCACCCTTGGAAATTGCAGGCCCCAGCCAACGACGCATAAGAAGCAGGGGGTGCTTGAAAATCTCCAGCAATGATCACGGGGATGTCACCAAACTGTGCAATCAGAATCAACAAATCTGAAAACAACTTATCATTGTCAGCATGAACCCTCGAGTCGCTTGAAGCGCCTGTGCAAGCGTACACGCTGAAGATTAAAGCTTTAACACGTGGGGTGACTTGAAACCAAGCTGCTGCAACCCTTTTAGTTTGAAAAAGGGAAGAAAAGAGCCCAGTCTGGTCATGGTGGTTCTCGAATGGAGAAATGGCGACATCAGAACCCAAAATGGCGGTTCTGCCCTACGGAGTCTTAGTAGTTCCATTAGCATGCCACAGCCCTGGAAGCAGCTGTCCCAAAATGGGACGTAGGCCAACAGCTTCGATATTCTTGGTGGATGTACGGACATTGTTTTTCCCTACGCGGGTTTCTTGCAAGCATGTGATGTCTGCGCCCCATGACTTCCACAAATGGTTCGTGTTTAACGACCCAATATTGGCCGACACAAGGGAGCAAAGATCTGGTCCTTCGCCTGGAAACCCTTTCGTGGCATCGAAGCGAAAAAGAACATGTTTCCACTTTACACAAGCGGCACTCAAACGGCTTTCACATTTTGCCACACCAGCAAAGGTATGTGATGGGAAGGGCCCACCGCTCTTGGGTGCGTCGTCTACAGTTGGAGACAGCAGGTCACACCGCACCTCATGCACGTGAAAGGCTTGCAGGGAGTTGTGAAGCCACACGTGTAGACTCAGAAGCCGCGGCAAAGCACAGCTGTGATGCCAAGAGTGCAACATGACGACGTGGTGAATGATTTCAATCAGAGTGCATCTGAGATGAAAACCACAAAAACGAAGATCCAAAGTGGATAGCAAGTACAAAGCACAAGGGAAATCAAAGATGCGACCCTGAAAACCGTTAGCGCGGATCGAAGATAGCTGGGAGCACGGAGGGTCTCCTTCAGCTGGAACTGCTTTGATCCACATGAACCCCGAAGCATCCAGGAAATGTCCTGGATGGACAGCACTGGCGGTGAGCATGCCACAAAGTCAGCATGAAGATACTACAGAGAGGAAGCCAAACGAGGGAATGGCCACAATCGAAACTCGAAGATCCGAAGTGACGGAAAGACACACAAAGTCCAAAGGGCAAAGAGACTGCGTTTGCGGCAGACACAAAACGCCAGTGATCCCAAAGTAAATCATGGAAGCGACAAAAACCAGACCCAAGGCACCAGCCACCTCCAAGCTCATGAGCATAACGAAGGCTGAAGCACGAAATCCAAGAAATCCAACAAACTACAAAAGGCCAGAGCCTAAGGAGCAGCAGATACCTTGGGACACGGCGTCAACAATTCTTTTGGTGCTTGCCTGGGGGCGTTTCGCCCGATGCCTCCCTGGTACGGGGATTCGTATTGGCAAGCAATTGCCGCAGGCTGTCCTGGATGGTGTCGAATTTGGAGTCCACACGGCCCTCAAACTGACTTTGCCGGTTCTCTAACTTCTCAAACCTTTCTTCCAACCGATCAAGCCGAGTGTCTTCAGGCCTGCTTGCAGGCTGGATTGGTGCCTTGAGGTTCCATGATGACGGCACTTCAGCTGGACGATCATGACCCTTGGACTTGCCTTTAGCTTTGCCTTTCCCAGATTGTCTGACAGGCTGGTGTGGCGTCACCTCTTGCACGAGAATTTCAACGAGCTCTCGATTGATCTCAAGTGTAAAGCGACTGGCTTTGGGAGGGGATTGTGCAGTGACAACCCATGTGTGCACTCCAGCTGCACGATACGTACGCATTGGGATCACCGGCAGGCCAAGCGCAGCAATTGTGGACTGCACGACATTGGCGGCGTCAGTGGCAGCTGGCCATCCTGACAACTCCAAAGAGACCTTCGGAATCACGTGCATATTGTCAGGAACAAGTCGGTTGTCTGCTGCCATGAGGGCTTGACGTGCTTCTTTGATTTGATCAAACACGTACTGCCAAGCCTCGACGAGTCACAATGATGCCCGCGAATCCTGGTGTTCCCTGAACTGCAATGTGCATCTTGTGGAGGTCATTTGCATTCACCATCCAAAATCTTGGAAGGACTGCGGTTGTCCTCGCTTCCACGGCCTTTCTCCATGTAGTCCCTGACAAGTAGGCCAGAGAGGCCGCTTGCTTCGAGGAGTATCTTGCGAGATACCGATGGGGCTTTCAAGACACATTGCAATTGACACTCCTGCTTCGTTGCTCCTGGATGGTGCGAGATGCGATAGCCATACAGCGTGATGGAGGTATTGAGCTGTGGAACAGCTTCAAGGATGGCCTGCTTAAAGGAAGCAATAGGCGACTCTTTCACCTTGTCAAGCTCAGCCTTGCCAATCAGACGCGAGTCAAACTCAAGAACCACTTCTGCAACAGCAGGTGTGGTCATCTTGCATGTAGCTTCCGGCAGCTGAAAGCGCACCTTCCCAGCAAAGACAATCATATGCGCCAAACGTTTGTACGCAATCTTTGCAGTGCTGTCGTGCAAGGAGACCTCAAAAGGCCCTTCAAGGCGATTTGCCAAATGCGCAAGACTCGGAGAATCTGAGGCTGGGATCAAGACGGCAAGATTTGGTGTCGCCGGAACTTTGCCAATCTCTGGCAAATGGGTCTTGGTAGCCAGAATGATGCCACCACGATTCGGCCCCAGCTGCAGGCGGTGGGTCTGAGGAAGCTGCTTGTTGCTCTCATCAACAAATGGAACAGGCTCTTTGATCACGAGGTCTTCCCATTTCGACTGTGTAGGCCGAGGCGGGCGTTTGGCCCAGGGATCATTCTGAAGCCATGGATCAGTTGAAGCTTTACTGCTCTCACCAGTTCCTTTACCTCCTGGAACGCTCTGATCAGCTCCCTTGGCCTTGGACTTGGATTGATGCTCTGTATCCATAGCGACATCTTCAAGAGCTCCACCAGCAAGAAAGATCTCTGGGAATCGATGCTCTAGAACTCGGATGAGATACCAGTTCCGGACATTTGCAGCAAACTCAATAAGCTCCTGAGGGGCCTGGGCATTGTGCCACACCAATCTGGCCTCATTACGGATTTCCTCAATCTCATCTCCAAGCTGGTGTCTCCACAAAGTTTGCATTTCAGGATCACGCAGGGGCGCAAAGTCAAGGGAGACCCGATGAAACAACTGATGCAGCGTGCGATAGCCACACAAGCCATGCGGTGTGTCTTGATGGATGGTCTCAACACTGACAATGTCTGAGTCGACTCGGGCACGCTGAATGATGTGGTTGACCAAAGGCAGCAATGTCTCTCTGATGGAGTTGGGTACTGTGAAGTAGAATTGCGCATGCTCCGGGGAGAAATACATTTCAACTTGCACCCAGTGATGCAGGGTCAGAACGCTCCAGAAAATGTGTCGATATGACTGGATATCCGGCTCATAATCATTGATGTAGGAAGGATGATGAGCGCGGAGCAGGTCCAGTGTGTAGTCAATCTCATCTGATGCTGCCCAACCTGGGTATTGCTGAAAATGCTGCAGCCGAGCAAGGATCGATGTAACATCACTGGGAGGCTCTCGGAGAGGCGGCCTTGCATCAGGCCTCGGTTGCGGAACAGCGACAGTGAGCCGAAACTGCTGCACCGGTTGACCTCCTGCTTCACGTCTGGCACGGTCCCACAAGAAATTTCTCCTCAGATGGGTAGCAATGATGGCGACATCTTGCGACATATGATAGGTGCACCAATCTTCAATTGAGCTCTGAATGCAGGTGTTGATGATGTCAACAAGACGCGGAGGAAGAGCAAACTGATTTGCCAGCGTGGGCAAGCTGTTGTGCAAATTGAAATGATTGACCCATCGGTAAAGCAACGTCCATCCACAAAGGTGTGGTCGGGGCACGCCACCTTCAACAATCACCTCAAACCGGTGTGGTGCAATGTCAAGCAAGCGTGCCAGCATAAATGTAAGCTTGGTTCTCACACTTGTTCCCCTCGATGAATTTCTGCAGCACTCCAATGGTTGGAGATGAGAGGCATCACTGTCGTAAATCCATTGAAAATGTGGATCTCACCAGAGTCAGGGTATTCGAACTCATCTTCATCCGGATCCCAAAAGATGGGAGGCGTGAACTTGTAGAAAATCTGACTCCACTGAATCGCTTGTGTGTACATAGCCATCTCATCACTTGCAACCCATCCTTGCGTATTGCACATAAACTCTGCTCGGTCAACAAAAGGCGCACCTGCTGGCAGGGAAGGGCGCGGCCCTGGGGCCTCATGATGGCCTCCTGCGGAGATTCGCTCAGTGGTTGCAAGATGAAGAATGTCATCCCCAACAAGCCAAATGTTTGACCTCTGAACAGCTTTCCCATTCTGATGACTGATGACATAGTTCACGCCATTCCAGCAAAATTTTGCAAGGGCCGAGATGCACGAAGGTAGTTCAACAAGCCTGAATCGGTCAAGGTCATAGAAATGGAGAATGACCAACACCTTCTCTTCGCAGTGAGGTGAGTCAGCGCCGAGCAGAATCTTGGTCGTTGTCTGGATTGAGCCATCACCGGCAGTGACATTTGCAATTCGCTTGATTTCATCACTGGTGCCTTGAAGATGAAGATCACATGCACCAATTGCTCGCAGAAAAACAATGCGAAGGTCATGGTGTGACGAGTCAGCAATGCGGTCACACTGCCAGAGGATGCCTTGAAACCAATCAAGTTGGCAGGTGCGATCAAAATCATCATCTTCAGCAATCGAGTACTGCTGCGGCCGGCAAACTTCTTCACCATCAGAAACTTCGATGACCTCAGTACGGGCAGGGATTCGAAACTGGCAGGAACCAACAGGGGTCCCTGCAGCGATAATGTCCCAAGAGACATTGGCTTCGGCAAGTGTCGAAATGCTTGCATGCGAACGCAGAGACTCTTCGGAGGACCGAAAAGAAAGCTGGTCAATCAAAGCTTTGGGTCCCTCAAAAGCATTGTGTAGCAACTGGCAACAGGTGACGGCTCGGGAAACACACGCACAGGCTTGATGATGTGCGATGGTTACCTCAAAGACAAGATGATCACAGTGGGGCACAGTGAAACTGGGCTTGACAGAAATCCATTGAGCAAGATGCTGGACTCGCACCAAATGGACAAAGGCCTCACGTTCAAACAAGATGGCATTCCTAGCGCAAAGGCGTGATTGCCAGGCATCACGGACGAGTTTGAGAGGATCAATGCATGTCTGTCCAATTGCGCGCATGGAAATCGAAAGTGCCCAAAGTCCATGGGGGACCGAAATGGCATTGCCAATGCCTCTGAATGCTGTTTGTACCTTAGTAGGCATGATTCCATCCTCAGTCATTCCAAGGAGGCCACAAAACCTTGCAGGGTCAAAGAACTCAAACCCCCGTGAAGTATGATTCAGGAAGGTGAAAAGTCCACGGTCATGGATGTGCCCCTTGGAAAGGGTGTGCTGCGAAGAGTATGCGGCACAGAGCGTAGGGAGTGGTTCATGGCCTTTGGGAACCCTGGACCCTGGCCCACAAAGTATGATTTCTCACACTGTTGTCCCCATCGTCCCGCTTCTGTTTGTGACCAGGAAGAAGGAAAGGGTCACCATAAATCACTTGCTCAGATTCAGAAAGTACCAGCTGGTTGACCCAAACCTTGGGAAGTCGGAAGTGGTACAACGGGTCATCCCAAGGCGTTTTGGGAGCTTTGAGTGTGAAGGAAAATCCAATTGGTTGGGCCTGAACATCAGCCCTCGCCCACGTGGCGAGCCAACGTACCTGGCATGGTCAGCTAAATTCTGGTACGGTGTGACCTGTGTCCAAGTCCTACGAAATCCAAGAGCTTGAAACAGAGCCTCAATGATCTTGAAATGTGGGTGCTCAGTGATTTCATCACTGCACTCCGCGGCTACAACCACTGGCTGGGCAATTGCTGCCAACTCGATGGCATGGATGAAAGCCCAAACATTGCTGTCCTGGAGCCCCTTGCGCTTGCCAGCCCGAGACCAACTTTGGCAAGGTGGTGACATTGCGCAGCAAAGATTTGCTTGGATACGACATAGGTTGATCAATGACCAATCACTGACAGAGGCCAGGATCCCGACTTTCTGAGCAGGCGACAAGCAACTGGGCTGCTGAAGTGCATACTGCCAGCTCGGGCGCTCCAGATTTGCATCACCGTTTCATCATTGTCAACCGACAGTTCTTGTCCCAGCGAAAAGGTGTTGTCAGCGCTATGGAGAAAGCTCGCTGCTTGGCTCCACCCAGCAAAGGACCCACAAAATAATTGGAGAAAACTCCGCGGCATCAGATCCTTGAACTCCGGCTTGAAGGTCATCACAACCTGTCGATCAAACTCATATCGGCTCTCATTCCAGAAGACAGGTTTCCCTGCACAGATCACTTGGACTCCAGCACAATGGATAGAACGAGCACCCAACTCCGGAATCATCACCTGAACCATCTTTTCCTCACCAGAAGCAGCTTCAAACCCACGAAATGGCGTGAAGGGAAGAATGGCCAAAACCAACTCCTCCTGCATTGCGGAAACAACCTCTCCACACAATACAAACCGATCATCCAGCACCAAGTCAGGGCCTGGAGTCGTTGCATTGACCAGCAGGGTCTTCACCGATGTCCCAAGTGGATCATGCAGTATGCTGTCAGCAACGGCCAAAGCAGCTTCCATGGCTAGACACAGAGGCAGCAAGTCGGATCACCAAGACCAAAGACCACGTGTACAAAAGGGAGAGAACGTTGGCGATCTCCTTATCAACACGGACCTGTGGCTTGGGACCACACAACCCGCCCTGGACGCCCGTCTCGCCCGAGCTTTCGGGCCTTTGGGCCCCGCGGCTCTATATAATGCTATAGATATACAAAGATATATGATATACAAGTAGTTCTCGGGCAAGCCGGCTGCGGATTTTTCATATAAGAAGAAATTGACATAGGAGTGTCCACGTTCTCTACAACATGCGCGTCCTCCAGTCAAACGCACGCGCTCCGGACTTTTGACCCACGGGATTCCACGTGTGTAAGGTGTGTGCCCCCTGCAGGATCAGCGGCTCACAACAGCGTACTGGGTTGTATCTTTGCCACGACAAGAGGGGTGTATGACGAGTGGTGTATGTTGAGTGGTGTATGACGAGTGGTGTATGATGAGTGGTGTATGCTGAGTGGTGTATGATGAGTGGTGTATTGACCAGCAGTTGAATGTCCTGTCCTGCATAAATGCAACCAAATACTATCAGTTTGAACTGTGCCAAACCTGCACGCCGCGAGAGATGACTCAGCAGCGAGAGATAATTGAGTCGCGAGAGATGACTCAGCCGCGAGAGATGGCTATAGCGAGAGCTGACTCAGCAGCGAGAGATGACTCAGTCGCGAGAGATGACTCACAGCAGCGAGAGCTGACTCAGCAGCGAGAGATGACTCCTCCGCGTACTACACTTGTACTACAAAGTGGCCAGTTCTCAGCTTCCAGCTCCACAGGTTGTTCCGCGTGCTAAAGTTGTACTAGAAAGTCGCCAGTCAGTTCTCATCTTCCAGCTCCCCAGATGCTCCGCGTACTGCAGTTGTACTACACAGTCGCCAGTTCTCATCGTCCAGCGTGCCAGATACTCCGCGTGCTAAAGTTGCACTACAAAGTCGCCAGTTCTCAGCTTCCAGCTCTACAGATTGCTCCGCGTACTAA
>CAXAMN010027728.1:261313-280858 GCA_963970005.1 Durusdinium trenchii
CATGGAGGTTCACAAAGTGCTGTGCCTGACATGAAATCTGCACCTGGAGGTTCACAAAGTACTGTGCCTGCCACGAAATCTGCACCTGGAGGTTCACAGAGTGCTGTGCCTGACGCGAAATCACATGGAGGTTCACAAAGTGCTGCGCCTGCCACGAAATCTGCACATGGAGGTTCACAAAGTGCTGCGCCTGCCACGAAATCTGCACTTCAAGACAAGTGAAAACCTAATCACAATGGACGGCCGACCGAGCATGACCCGAGACCGTCTCGCAACAGTCGTTCCGCAGAGCTAGACTTGCCAGGTTCGAAGCCACCGGTTCTATTGAAAAATACAGCATTTCGTGCGTCCGCTATCTCTCGAAAACGCATTTTGTATTGCACCTGCCACGAAATCTGCACATGGAGGTTCACAAATTGCTGCACCTGCCACGAAATCTGATGAGTGGTGTATGATGAGTGGTGGTTGAACAGCTGTTGAATGTCCGTAACACGGAAGTTCCTTCTAAACTTCCTTTGATAATAGTATGTATATATATATATACATATCAAGTATCAGTATATATATATATACGTATACACCCAGATCAAGCAGCAGCCTGAAACATATTCCAGTGGATGCTTCATCAAAATGTTGGTCCAAAAGTGATTTTTCTTTTATATCCCTGTCCAAAGAGCAAGTCTCAGCAGAACATGAACATTACACTCGGTTTGTGTTTGTGACTGTGTTTGTGTGCAAGTCAGCTATTGCACAGATTTACCTGGAACCGCCAAACGCCGTAATTGAACATAGAGCCGTTTGCAGGAGAATCCATTTACACACTTTAAGTTTGGTTCCTCACATGTTCAGTCATTTTATAAACGCATGTTCCAGATCAACAGGACTTTAGCCTTTTCCATAATGTATGGCTTTGCCATGATCCTGTGATCCTCTTCAGCACTCAGGACTTTGTTTTACCCTTGCGGTGGAGGCCGTCAACAGGGATTTGCATATCTCAGGCGGATCCCCAGCTGAAGGCCTACGCCTCTTAGCCGCCATTTGCACCGTCCGCTCCAATAGGGAAAGATCCAACAGGACAAAGGCTGTGTGATCAGAATTGAATCGTGTCCCACATCAGACAATTGAACATTTGACTTGAGAATGAGAGTACTTTCGAATTATTTGGCCACCGTTTGTTACCTTTTTTGTTTCAAAGGAAGCAGACCAGGCAAACATCATCCATTTTTGCTGGAAAATGAAAAGACTGAAATGGACCAACGAAGGAGGCTGTATGGATTCACTGGATCCACTAGGTACCCCCCGGTTCCGAAGCCTCTCTTAGCTCTTTGCAACATTGCACTGTTGCTTAGAGAATTGGAAACGATTTGGGTGGTGCCCGCCACGGTGAGTTCCTACCGATTGTTTGTGAGTCAGCCACACTGATGCAAATTGTCAGCACCCGTTTGGAGGCCATCGCTAGTAGGTTCGAGGCCATCGCTTCTAGGTTGGATGCCATCGCTATTAGGTGGAGGTCTTGAGATCCCTCAAGAAGGTGTTCCGTTGAACGATCTGAGGTAGGTAGCGTCCAGGCAGGTGATCGTGTTGAGAGCATCCTCAGCGAGGCCCCTTGGCAACCAAGCTTGATTTGTCTACTTGGTCTACATTGATATGTACTACACATGTCTACATCCCAAAAGCACTTATGTTGTTCTGTGAAGTTCTGTGAATCGGATTGCTTTGGTCTACAACCACTATTCCTTTGAGGTGTCGAGTTCTTCCCGGCTCTTAATGCTTCGAAGCTCTCAGGATCTAAGCCTCCGATGTGCGATGCCAATGGATGGGGATATAGGTAGTTTATGATCATTTATGTAAGTGCTCCGTAGCTACAGGTCATTTGACCTATCTCGCAGGCCTTCATTGTCAGGCAGTTCAGGTTCGTCAGCTACCCACTGAGTAAAGTCCTTGCTCTGCACTTAAACCAGATCAGATGTGCAATGCTTCTTTGCAAGTATAATGGGATTGATTGATGTTCAACCAACTGCCAACATGCATTTACCAACTTCCCAAGGTGGATTGTGAGGTAGACAAAGCGGCATGTTGAAAGATAAGGGGGGTTGTGAAGCATGGGAATTGCAAAGTTGAATATCAGTGTTTTTCCATGTCAAGTTCTGTAAAGAAGAAGAAGAAGCAGAAGGGATATTGCTGGTGTCGGTCTTTCCAATATACCGCAGGCTCTTTGATCCACTGAGAAGAGTGTTCCTTCGCACATAGCGCTAATTTCCTGCTCCATATGGGCCAGGCTTGGCATGAGCGCCCCTTGGGAGGGTGTTGGCCACCTGTTTGGAAGCTTCTTCAGCTTTCCCCCGCAGCCTATTTTTTCTCAGCAAAGTCGAAAGACTCCCTGCCATGTCTATACCATTGATCCGCTGGGATGTCCTCTTCAGATCGCCATGTTTGGCCTGCAGTGCAGTATCTACTTATCTATCTTCAGGATGATGAGTGGTTCAATCCAATCGGATGGCAAGCAGCTAAATATAGGCCCCAAACACAGAGTGCATCGCACCACATGTAAAAATGCAACAGGGTGCCAAGCGACTAGCACCTATTTTACCGAGAGTCGTCATTCACATGTTTTGTTAGTCCAAAAATGTCATCCATCACTTGGCCCCAACGAGTTCGCCGGCCCAAGGAGTCGTATCAGACTTTGACCAAGCGTTTGGAGAACCTCGCTCCGATGCAACCCTTGTTGATGCCGGTGACCCTGCACCTCTGACTCGAGCCAGGAAGAGAGTAGGTTCTTGTTACTACTAGTAAGGCACTTGCTACTAGTAGCGATGCACTTGTTCCTAATAGCTTCTTGTTACTACTAGCGATGCACCTGTTACTACTAGCGATGCACTTGTTACTACTAGAATATAGGTTGGGGCATAGGATTGGGTAGAGTGTAGATGTTTATCTCCTGAGAAGAAGACACTTCAGGAAGCGCATGCATACTTTAGTTTTATGTGTATAATGAAGTCCTGATTCTGACAGATGATAGATCGATTGATGTATTCTTATAGTCATTTTGAAGGAGCTGAGGTCTACGCGTAACCATCATCCCACAAAGTAATTACCTGAAAGAGGTGCATTGTCAAAAGAGGTAAATTATATACTTTTGGTGGCAGAGACCTGACGAGACATGTGTCCGTGCAATCTACGTTTAGGCGGTACTTTCCTGCTGCACCAGTTGGGACACCTGACATGCCGTTTCGTGATGTTTGGTGGCAACATAAGCGTATCCATGAACACTTTTCTTCACCGACTTGTGCTTAGTAGAATTGATATATGAACACATATGCATACAAAGTACCTGGGGACTCTGTAATTCATAGTATAGGAGGAGGTGGTGGTGGTGGTCGTGGTGTATTGGCTGGGGACTTTGCACTGATTACAATGGAATGGACCCTACTGGGCAGGAGCATGACAAACTCAGGCAGAGTGGTCACATACCTCTATCGGCCGAGATGCTTTTGGTGCGTGCCTGGGCGGGGAGGTTACGATTCACAGTGCCTGTGCGGTGGGCAGTTCCGTCCAAAGCACGAGATTCAGATCCTGGCGTGATAGCAGTCCACGGTGTTAATGGACGAAACCCTGCACCATGAACAATCTGAACTGAAAACCAGGTGATGATTCGGGTCAAACTATCCAACAGGACCACCAACGTCATGCAATTTACAGCCCGTTGCGTATGTGTAGGCTTTGAAGGCCTAGTCAAATACTAATCTCTGTCATATGCATTGGGTGTTCTGGCAAGAATTTGTTTCTCTTTGCTCATGTCAGTGTACACCACAGGGGTGTGTTTCTCTAGACAGGTTAGACAGGCGGAGGTTTGCTGGTCAATGAGGCATAGAAGCACCGAACACAGGGCATCCTTTGGGGATGGCTTTCAAACAGATTATGAGAAACCAGAACCGAGCACGACAGCACTTGGCTCACATGCTGCATAGATCTCAGGTCACCTGTCCATGTGAACATTCCTTGATGTGTTCATTTTTGGAAAATCCCAATGAGGGGTTGACAGGGTGAACACTGGCTCACAATTGCCGCGGCTGGTCTGAGGCTGCCAACATGTGGACGATTCGTCGAAGTATTTGGCATCTCGGCTGGTGCGAGTTCACTTATAGGAGGATTAGACGGGGCTGGGAAGCGAGTTTGTGGTCAAGTGTGTATGTATGATGATATGAAAAAAACATATAATGTCATATCATGTAATGTAATGTAATGTAATGTCATGCGTGTTGTTGTGAGTTTGTTTCTACTGTGTACAGGGGCATGGCCCGATCCTGGGTTTTCGTGGAATCAATGTGATGGCGAGTACCTGGTTTCACCTGTTGCCTCATCCAGTAAAGACATGCCTTGTGGCAGCTATATAGCTAGAACAATGTCGGCGAGATGAGGTGGAACCACAAATCCGATCCTTTCAGATTTGGTTTACTTTTGCATGTTTCGGGCAAGATGAACTAGAACCTGAGGTGTCCACCCATGCTTATTACATGTATATACCCATGTTGAGGGCTTGCCACAACAAGCACGTGTTCTTCCCAAACATCATTTGCACGCCAGAATCGCAACGTTTCAAAAGTTAAAAGAGCTGGACACCGAATATATCAGCCACTGGTCCACCAAGAAGATACGCGAAAACTAATACGGATGTCCAAGCCATGAAGATTGTGGGAAAAATGATTCCAACGGCTCGTGTGTAGGATGTGTAGTACCATGTTTTCCAGGGTGCACAGTTTTGAAAGTGAACATTCTCCAAAACCATCCAAAACCCAGCTATGTCCCTTGTGGTGTGTTTCCCTCGTCTCAGGTGGGAGTCCGCGTGAACCAGGAGCAGCCGGCGGGTCGGAGCTCATGCAAGCAATGTGGCTACCCAGTCGAAAGATGGAGAAGACACGAAGTGGGAGACCTTCCGAGATTTATATAATGGGGCGGATGCTTGTCATACTATTACTATCAACAGGGTGGAGTGAGGTCATGTGTGGTTGCTTGCACTTTCGGAAATCTTTGGTCTAGGATGCATGTCCCGATGTTCCACAAAATGAGGGGATGCTGTGTTTTTGGACACTAGTAGCGTCCTTGTTCCTAGTAGCTGCCAGGAGCTACTAGTAGCTTCCTCCTACTAGTAGCGATGCCCTATGTTACTAGTAGCGTCTGTCCTTGACCTGCAGAATCCCCAACATGACATTCCGTGGTCCGTGCCGAAACAAGATTGTCCTCACCAAATCCCTTGAGATCATGGACATCCAGATGTCGAGATTTTCCAGCGTGCAGAGAGCTGGCAATGCACTGACGCATGTGGGATGTCTTCAATCTGGTTTTTCTGGACCTGTGGCCCAAGGCCCTCGGCCTTCAGAATTGGGGTGGAGTTTAGCAACACCCACTGGGCCGGGTGGAACAGAGTAGCTCCCCATTGACCCACATTCCAAAATGCTATGTAAGTCGACCCAGCATATTTGCAGGAGATTGCACCTCCTGATGCTTTAGCCTCTCGGCACCAAACCTTTGTTTCAAAACTCCCGATTGCTAACAACACATCCTGACCCTGCTTAGTAGGAGACTAAGCTTTCGGGGTCCACTTTCTGTTGTCTCCCAAGCGCACCAAACAGGATTCTCAATTCTACCCCACTGGAAATGACATGATGTTCTTGGGCAGTTTATCCCATAGCGCTTTCTCTTCCGGTCTCGAGCATTTGTGTCAATTCCGTCATGTTCAAATAACTTCCAGTGATTGAGCGAGTCTACTTCACCATGGATTTGTTGGCTAAGCCTCCGACGTACCAGGTTGATTCCGGCAGGGCCGGGGAGTGGAAGTCTACATATTGATACCTAGGAACTGTTGTCTTCGGCGGAAAGCGGTGAGAACCACTACCAGTTCGCTGGAAACCACTACTTTGTCGATGCTTTTCGTTGGCAATATTTGCTTTTATTTATTGTATCTAGAAATTATCTTAGACTTTTGGAAACGTTTGCGTAGAAATCTCTACCTATATATATATATATACATGTTGTGGACTTTAGGCGATACCTTTCTGTACAAAGGCTCGACTTTTGGGTACCTTTCTGTTCAAGCCCTCGCAGCTCTGGCCGGCCCTGGCAGTGCGTTCTGATTCCTTTAATTGCTTGAATGGGGGTGATCATGGTTGGTCAGTTTGATTGGCGCCTATGAAACAAGGGCTTGCAGGCATTCTGCGGCACGACTCACTATCCCCTTCGTCTAACTGTCCGCAGCCCTAACACTGCGACTTGCATCCTCCGGAATGCCAGGGCGATGCAAACCCCTTTCCTCGCCCGCGCACACACCCACGCCAAAGACTTGTCCACAACTCTTCGTTACTTGGATCTTTGTATCGTTCTTTGACAAAACTAACGGGACATGACAGAGAATTATACCGTTCAATGCTACTTTTGAGATCTTTTGAGGGTCTAAATGCTTCTATTACTTCTATGTTTCTCTACTCCAGCTGCAGATGACTGCGTGTCAAGATAGCAGCAGTTCCAAAGAGGCTGCTCTTGAGATGTTCTTTTTTTGACCATAAAATCCCTTCTAGCCCAACCTATCACGGCTGGAAGTCCTGGTTTTTTTGCCGGGGGTTCCAGTCCTGCCAGATCCTGTCAGCCTGTGGTTCATGGATGTTCATGGTGAGCTCAATGGAATGTGGAAGCAAACCACCAACGGACCGAGGGCGAAGCACCCCGGCCCGACTTCCATGGGATTCTGCCCTCTGCACCTGATCAGGCTAACACGGGAAGCCAGTCGGACGACGGGTTCGGTGTTGAAGTTTCAGCGAACGATGCATGAACAAGCAGGCACCTTGCTACTAGTAGCTTCTTGTTCCTAGAGGTAATGCCAGGAGGTGTTAGTAGCTTCTTGTTACTACTACTAGTAAGGCACCTTGCTACTAGTAGTGGAAAGACGATGCGAAGAACATTTTGCGGATTGACCAAGGAGACGGAACTGTTGTGGAAACATGTGGAAAATCATGAACTGTTCAGTTCAGAACTGGCGGATTGTTCTTGGTTGATCTCATGCAGTTTTGGGGCAAGAAGTCTTCCATAGTTTGGGAGAATGAGAAACTTGTGGATCGAATGTAGGCACAGTTTTTCCTCAAAACACCTTACACGACTCAGAAAATAGGTTTGAGCGCAAGATTCCGACGTCATCGGGTGGAAAGAATTTTGACAATCCACAGTTTCAAACCGATATTTTAGTTCACATGTGTGGTTCCACAGTCTTTTGTTCTTCGTGAAGATCCTCGCTATCTCCTTGTGCCAATCCCTGAGATTTGGCCGGACAATGTTGTTTCTGGCGAATTCACGTAATTCCCACGTGTATAGTATAGCTAATAGCCATGCTGGACCCCCATTGTCAAGACATGCGTGCCCGAAATCGCTCTATTCTGGATGAGCAGCCACCATCTCAACATATCTCAACACTCTGATGCATCTCCACCTTTTTCTTATGCCTAGGGTTCCCGCAAATCTACTTAAAGCCAACGTTTGTTTTGTTATGCTGTGAGTCCTTTGATGGCACTATTTGGGCTCCGTTGGGTTCCACCGTGGTCTTTGGCTGAAACCATTTCAAAACCACTTGCTTCACATGTTGAGGCCGTGGCCTTTAACCTCACCGAGCTCGTGTTTGCCAGGTCCGAAATTCTCGGGGCATCTTCGAGGCGGACTCGGAGTTTGGGAAGTCGGATGCGGCCTTCACCACGAAGACAGGCGCTGTTCGGCGAAGGCCATGCGATTTGCGATGTGTGTCCCTCATCACAAGGGACCCCATAGTCAGTCAAAAGACCCATCAGAGGGCGGCCCATGCACCACTGGGGTCAGTTGCCCAGATGAAGATCAAGTGGTGCGTTCCCTACAATTATCTGGCACCCAGCTACTGCAAAAAAAGCACACCAATGAATTGGTAGAAGGTTCTGCGATCATCTATATATAAGAAAAAATACCTATAAAGATCTGTAAAGGATTTGAAAATCCAATGCTTGGGTCAATGATGGACAATGTCTTAAACTAGGGATCAACCAGTTATCTGGAAATCCTGGGTCATATTAGCTCAGCTTTTGGTCCTATAGTACTTGGGCTAGTAAGCGGCCGGTTCAAGATCGAAACGGGGAAAGGGGTGCAGATTGGCTGCTCAGGTTTCTAACATGTCAATTCTGCCAGGCCAAATCTTCAATTGCAGCAAGCCAAAGGAGGCATGGCGTGCCTTGGAGGTTTTTTTGGGGCAACAAGATTCTCAAGTTGCAGGGCATTTGGAAGACTAGCTTCCTTGTCTATTTACCACGCATTTAGATCACCTTCAGAGCGGAAGATCTACAGGAAGCAGGAAAACCTGCCAAATAGATAGATCTTCCAAGTCGAAGCCATTCCAGTCAGAGTAGATTGGTCTTTGGCAGACCCACATATGCTTCGCGTTTGGATGCTTTTGGGTATTTTGGCTGGTCGATTTCGTGGGCGGAGTGTATTGCAACAACTCAGCAGCGTTGGACTGGCTGGGCTCTGAAAGAAAGAACTGGTCATCTTCCGAGAACACTTTGGTCCCAAAAGGAGATATAATATAACATATAATATCTTTAACAATTACAAACATGAAGTTTGAAACAGATGTTCTATCAGGCTGTTCAATGCTTTTGATCAATCTCAATCAGAAAATCCCCGCCAACATCGCAACATCGCATCTCTGCGGAGCAGCAAGCTCTGTTCAATCACATACTTTTGCTGATTCTGCTGAGAGACAGTTCCTTTGTCAGCTTCAGACTTGCCGATCCATGTTTGTTGATGATGTTGTCTTTGCTTCCATGACGAAATCGGTCTACTCCCCATCAACTCCGGTCCGGGGATTTGTCCCCGTGTGTGTTGTTTCTTGTTCATGGGGAGATGTGTTTCAGAAATTAGGACCTAATGTTAATATATTTTTTTGTTCCAAGCTTTGCGGTACAAGTCCATTCCACATTCATTTGGCATTTGGGGAGCTCTCATTGGAGCCATGACACCTCCCGGGGACCATGGCTGAGGCAACATCCTTCAACTTGGCCGGAAGGAGCACTGGCTTGTGCCTGCGGAGAATCTTTCTGTGCAGCCACGGCGGATTCTGGGCTCAGGCATGGTCACAGGGGGGGGAAGTGGAGACAGTGATACCCAGTTTTTGGTGGTAGGCGTAGTATAATGAGTTGATAGAGTGTCATGAGCTTGAAGTGCTGATAGTTGTCCTGTATGTGAGTGTGTCTCTCGTTGTAAGTTGTAAGTACTGTGCACTATGGTTTGCTCCAGAAGAGTATTCTTGGTCTTAGCATCCTCATTCTATTAAAAGTAATTTGCCAAGTGGGAAACTTGGCAATGACCACCGCTCCATTTTGAGAGTGTAAGACCGTGGTTGAGGAGTGGTTGCCTGAACCTACCGTCGGAAAGAATACCGCTGAGATCATCAATCTCCCAATGGCCGGGGTGATGAGGAAAAGCACCTCCCTGTCACTAGCGCTCAGTCCAAGGCTCAAGGGCAAGCTCCAAAGTGCTGAACGTCCAACATGAAGAGGAATCAAGGAATCAATCACCCCAGACAAGTTGTAACACTGCAAGGATATAGGGCAAGCCCGCGATGGAAAAGCTGCACTTCAGGAACTTCAGGGAAAGAAAGCTTCTTGTTCCTAGTAGCTTCTTGTTACTAGTAGTAATGGCCTCCAACCTAATAGCGATGGCCTCCACCTAGTAGTTTCTTGTTAGTAGTCCCAAGTTGCTGGAGGTCGAAGAAGTGAAAAGTGCGCCCGGTGACTGACAATGTGGTCGGACAAAAGTGAGAAGGACAAGGTTTTTTTGTCTCGAAGGCTCCGGGGTCTTTCAACATACCTTTGGAAAAGAATTGACAACATTTACTTATAGTTGTTTAAATTTGACGTACATATTTTTTTTTTTTTTTTGCTCGTCTCTTTTCCTGAGCTGCAAGTCAGCGGAACATGGCACGAAGATCTTTTGACTTCGGCCTTTGACAGGGTTGTCTGAGCTTCGCCGTGACCTCGAAGGTGTCGCCATTGAGCTTGGTCCGCAAATTGCAGAGCCGACATGTGGCCTGTGTGCCGGTGCGCATCATTTCATGCGATGCGTGCCCTTGCCAATCAGCAGGATCAAGGAGACCATGGTGGCATGGTGAGCCTAAGAACCGGTGGAACTGTTCCTCTCCCGCCCTGGCAAGGATGTAGCTCCGGCAAACTTGGCACCGCAAGTATGCTTTGTCAAGCCGAAGATGATGTTGGCCCGGAATGGGTTCCTGCTGCATGTCCAGGATCTCGTGAATGACTTCAAAACGAGTCTTCTTGTGCTCCTTGCCGACGATGGCTTGAGAGCAGGGTGTGTGAAGGCCCTCCTGAATCTCTTTCAAGAGAGATTTGGCATGAAGTCTCGTGCGACAGAGGGTGCATTGAACACCTGATCGGAAATTTGTCCACTGATGTCCCTGCCGCGTGGGCTCTTCAAGGTACTTGGCCAGGAGGTCCCTCTTTTGCTGAATGAGAGGGATTTTGGGCGGGCTGTCTGACGTGCCCGCCGTGCCTTTGGCATGCAGGAAATGGGATTTGTCCCTGAGGAGAATGTCCATTCTATTTGCTGCCACAAACAAAACATCCCGAGTGTCCTCGTCGACATGGCGTTGAAGGTCCAAAATCTCCTCTGGCTTAGCCAAAATGGCAGCCTGGGTGGCCTTAGCTTGTGTGTCTTTTTGGAAGAGCTTGCGATTGTGGCTCTGTGCCAAGTCCTTGTCACTGAGGAGCAAAAGCCGAACTTGATCATAGTCTTCCTGCTCCAAACCTTGACATAGGTCCGGAAATTGCTCAAAGGCAGCCATCCAGGACCACAATTTCCAGGTGGACAGTTGAAAGATGGCACTTGGACTTTGTCATTGATGTGCAATGAGAGGTGCTTGAGGGCGTAAAAGAAGGCCCTTTGCCTGGAGGCCTTGCCCGGACAGATGCCCGTGATGGAGCCGACCCTTTCTTTGGTGTTGACGTTGTGGATGCAGATTGCGAAGACAAACCGTCTATGACGTGGGTCTCGACACGTGGGAGCAATGGCCACCGAGAAAGCCTGCCCTGCTGTCACTGGCAGTGTTTCGAGATCCGTCCAGAGACCTTCGCCAGTGAAGGTGGCCATGCCACCATCAGGGAGGTAGAAGAGACTCTGTGTCATGCCGCGATTCCACAATTCGGGATCAGTGCCTGCCTGCAGCCTTTCATGCCATTGTGCTGGTATGTCTTTGACTCGTCCCTTCCAAAAGCTGCATTGCCAAAGAAGATGAATGAAAGTCAAATCTTCTCCACAAAGGGGACAGGAGCCCTCTTGCCCATGTAATGTGCCCTGATGAAAGGCCCGCAAGGCGATGCATTGCCTTTCTGTGCAAAGCTTGTTCATTGTGCTGCTGACAGTCCAATCCAATGGCCTTTCTAGGTCGTGGCAACCCGTGTAGCGGGTTAAGCGCAGGAGACGCTGCCACCGAAACTCCTCAATGAGCTTGTGATGGATGGCCGGCCATGTGTCTTCCAGCTGCAGCTCACAGTCGGGAATGCCACCATAACCGGTGCGCTTCCAGTTCCTCCCTGCAGAGATGTCAAAGTCATAGTCAAGAAGATAAGCTTGAAGCGCCTGCATGGGGCCAGTGACCACTTGCCATCTGTACTTGGCAGAGTTCCAACTGATCCAAAAGAGGTGCTGGGCGCTTTCGTCAAAGGCATGGTAGACCTTCCACACCGTGTGGACATGTTGCAGGATGATGGAATCTCCAGGGTCCACCTTGTTGGGGTTCATGTCAAAGACGACGTCTACCGAGCCTGACTTTTGGAGTTTCAGCCCTCGTGCTGCCATCACTCGGATCTGTTGCCGTCTTTGAGGAGCAAGCCCATTTGCCTGTGAGCCCCAAGTCATCACGGGGTGTATGGCTCCTCGATGAAGACGATATTTGATGCTCGGATTGAGCTTCAGGCGATGCATGATGCCGGCTCTGCCACGGCCTTTGATGAATCGCTTCTTGATCTGCTGGACTCGTCTCCGACGAGAGTTGGTGGCATCAATGCCCAAGTCACGCAAGACATTGTAGTGCTTGGGGTCTGAATCTTGAAGATTGGCGTCAAGGGCTTTGGCCACCTCTTTGCTGCTGGAAATGAAGCCGGTCTTGTCTGAGTTGATCTTGAGGCCAGCAGCTTCCACATGCTTCTTGAGGGTTCTGAAGGCCAGGACCGCTTCACGTGCCACATAGGAGGCGTCGGTGCCTTTGATGTCAAAGGAAACATCATCGACCCAAGTTTGCAGCTGAACCGCCGGATGATCTTGGATCAAGGCACGCAAAGGCTTGTAAAGCACGAGCTTGGCGATGGCCGGAGCTTGCGGGCAGCCTTGAAGTATGCCCTTTTGATAATGAAGGGGCTGTCCTGAGATACCTTCGGCTTGTAGTAGGCGAGGACCGGTGTAGAGATCAAGTGCCAGCTTGAGATGCAGTGGAGGGTAGTTCAACTCCATGGCGGGCTCAATGATGTGATCCAAGGTGACGGTGTCATAAAAGCAAGTGAGGTCGGCTAAGCAAGAGACGGTGAAAATGCCCTGGTGCTTGCCAATCTCCGCCTTGAGCATCCTCCCCACAGCAATAGAGAGGCAGTCCCTTTGAGGGCGAGCTTGATCCCATGGCATCTCTTTATCGAGACCAAGTTGCCAATGCTGCAGCTCAAATTTCCGGTAACGATTCCAAAGCCTGTAGAGGCAGGAGGTGAGGGCAATGGGCCTCTCTATGTTCTCGTTCTTGGGGATCAAAACGATGTTGGTGTAGCGAAGTTGAGTGGGAAGCAGAGCTGTTCTTTCCATCTCAGTGAGCAGTTGAGCCAGTCTTTCAACCGCAGGGTACGGAAGATGTCGCAGGAAGTCATAAGAAATCCCGTCTGGCCCTGCCGCTTTGTTTGGCAACCTCTTCATCACTTTGTGGAGAATGACAGTGTCCAAAGGCGCGAAGGTGGCGGCTTGTGCCTGAGCTCGCCTTTGGAGTTCTTGGAGTCCTCGAATGTGCGGAGGCCCCTCGCTGAGTTGCCAAAGAGCTCCCCATTGCTGTTCTCGTGCAGCGAGTCTTTGTGTGGGCGCCACATCTTGAAAGGGTCTTTGCCACGCATGATCCTTTTGTCGGAGACTGCGGAAGAGTCCTCGAAGTCCCTTCTCGTGAGCCTTCTCCAGCCATTCGCGAAATTCATGGTTGGTGGAGCTGAGAAGCTGCTGCTGGGCCAGGTGTTGTTCGTGCTGGATGGTCTGACGCAGTTGACTGAGGTCAGACTCAGGGTGGTGTAGCCAGTGCCAAAGGTGGTCACAGAAACCTGCTTGGTCCATTTCTTGAGAAGCATGTTGAGGGACCAGCGTGATCATGGCTGCCAAATCTTGGTGTACCTGTGGATGAGGGCCATGCGTGAGGACGTTGAGCCTCACCGCCATTTGCTCCCAAAAGGCCATGCTGCCCTTCTTCCAAATGCGAGGCTTGCTGGCATCCATGAGAGGGGTGTGGCGAAAGGTGATCTGTGAACCTCTTCCGGTAGTGGGTCGATGCAGGAGTTGAGTGAGGTACTTCTCTGTGCGAGTGGCCCATCTTGCCAGGTCAGAGCCCAGCCCACTGATGACCTCGCCGAGCATCTCAAAAGGGCCGTCAGATTCCTCAAAAGTGGTCCAGTTGCTCGGCATCTGAGCAGGTTTGGCAATCGGAGGAAAACGCTGAAGTTGCTGAACTGGTAGTGCCGCCCACTCACAGTGGAATTTGACATCCAAAGCACAATGAGGCTTCCAAGGCACTTCCCAATTATGGTGCAGCTGCAAGGCACTGTAGATGGACGTAGAGGCCAGGAGGAAGTCAATGTGACTGCCCTGCAGTGTGGTGGCCTGATCGAGGGCCAAGATCTGAGCGCGGAACTTGCTGGGGATGATGGTGGCGGCAAGTTCTTCCGGACTGTTTTGCCAATCTCCTCCAATCACAAAGGGAGAGTGAAGATGACTGAGAAATTGAAGCAAATGTCCCAGAAGCTCCGCATTGAGTGGAGATTGGAAGTTTTCGCCGGTCTTGAGGTAGATCTGGATCAGAAAGAAATCTCCCCCTTGTCGTTCCATCCTCAAAGCTGTCCAACCATTGCCCTGCTGAGTGTAGGTGTGGACGTGATGGATGAGATGCTTGGCTGAATGAACGGTGAGGAAACCCCCAGTAGTGCCTCCTTGACCGGTGGGTTCTGCAGGGACTCCATGACACTTCCATCCTCTGAGGGTGAGGTACTGCATGACCTCATCAAGGGCCTTCCGTGAAAGGTGGGTCTCCTGAAAGAGCATGATGCTGTCTCCCTGATGCCACAGCCAGTCCTGGACTTTGCGACCGAACGTGGTGACATTGCTGAAGATGATGTGCAAGGAGTCTTGCGACTGGCGCTGTTTCTTAGGAAGGGATTCCAGAAAAGCCTGCTCTGTGTCAGGCACCAATTCATCATCCTGCTCCAAAGTGAGCCAAATTTGAGTGATCTCTCTCTTCTGTTGGGTCGAAAGCGACGGGATGGCCTGCGGGTAGACCTCATCATCAGCCAGCCAGTGAATGTTGTCCACGCAGAGGATGGATTGATAGTGTCCATTCTGATGATCCACTCCTTGGTGAAGTACCAGCCCAATCACCCTGTAGGTGGCCATGTGAACATGTTGTCCATCCTCGGAAAAAGGGAGTCGGACTGTGGTGTCAATCTCAATCTCCCTGTGGTGTTTGGTCCAAAAGCCATTGATGAAGGCAGTCCTTTGTATGTGGATGACCAAGCCCCCAGGTGATCCATACAAGAACTGCCCCCGTCCCTCGTCGGCCCACTGATTGATCAAGGTGTCCAATGTGATGACCTCATCGCCCTCAGGGCACAACAAATTCAGGGGAAATTGTTCTCGCTCTTCAAGTTGATCATGAGTGTTTCGATGAAAGAAACGACCACCGAAATGTGTTGTCCCTGAATATTGCCATAAGTGGTGCACAAAGTCTGCTGCATCCGCTTGTTCTTCATGAGCAAAGAGGGACCATATGTGGTTCATCTCCGGAAGCTGGGTGAGGAGTTGAGGCTCAGCTCCTGTGAGATACTGCCGAACTGCGACCTGTGTGTGACCCCAGGCCTGATTTGCATCTTCCGCAAAGGCCCCAGCCCAGCACCAACATCTCCATGGAGCATTGCCGAAGCACAGGTTCTTGCTGTTTTGAAGGATGCTGGTGAGTCCTTGCGAGATGACGTAGATGTTGGCGGCCATCGGTTCCACTTCTCCAGGAAGGCTGAGGTGACGATGAACCAAGTTCTGCATTCTTTTTAGGTCCACCAGGAGCTGTTGTCCTTGATGTACCGTGGCCTGAGAGGCGTAATGACGACAGGATCTGAGAAGATCCTTCTGGCATAGTTCAAAAAGGGTGCGTTGCTCCAAGGTGAGCCTTGACTCGTCAATGTCCATGGTCAGGACTCTTGCCAATGCCTGAACGGTCGAGGTCCCGAAAGAAGCAGGCTTCTCACGAAGCTGCTCTGATGTAGGAGAGCTCGGTGCCTCTACGTTCTCAGCTTTGGCCTGTCCTTCGACAGGAGGAGAAAGGGCTCCTCCCTTTACTTTGAAAGATGGTCGATGCGGTCCATACCCCACCGCGTCAAAAACCCGGCCCTGTTTTGAGCCTGAGTGTTGCAAAAGCACATAGGGTGATTGCATTCCCCTGCAAAAACCATGTGTGTGTCCCGATTCATGTCTCTCTGAACATGAAGTGAGTCCCAAGTTCAAGTGCATATGACTGCCAGGATGACCACAAGCCAAAGGGTTACCCACACGAAGTGTCATTTGGCAAAGTGCGACGACGTTTGGCTTCATCATCAGAAATTTCAACTTCTGACGGCGGTCGCTTGAGCATCAACTGCAACTGCTCTTTTTGCTCTGGCGTGAGAGAGACACCGAGGGTGGTGATGAAACCGGCTACTGCGTCTGGCACAGTGTCCTTCATCTCGGAGTCCAGTGCGTAGCTGCCCGGAGGATGCTCTTCCTTGACTTTCGTCATGTAGGCTGCACTTGTGGCATTAAGGGATGCCTGTTCCTGCTCAAGCTTCTGTTGTAGTTGTTTCATCTCTTCCAGCAGTTCTTGATAGTGCTTCTTGGTGCTGTCGATCTTCTGCTGCAAGATTTGTTTGCGATGTGAGATGTCCCGGAGATTGGTGACTTGCTGCTTCAACTGCACTGCCATGTCTTTCTCGGTAGGAGGCTGAGGCTTGGTGATTTTCTCCACCAATTCTTTGACAGGAGCTGGCAGGTTGGCCAAATTCTCCTTGAGGACGTCTGTGAGGTCTGGTTCAACCTGCTTTGGAACCGGGTTGATGCCCATCTCCATGAGCTTGGTCTTCAAGGCTTCATCCAGACCTTCCCAGGCTGGGGCAAGTATGTCAGAGGCTGCTTTCTGAAACTTGCCTTGCTTGCCCGTCTTTGGTTTGCTCAGGCCTGGCGGAGGAGTAGGAGATCTTGCTTTGTAGGCGTTCCACCTGGTCAAATGTTTGACCTGCTTGGCTTTGGAAACAAACCCATGAGTGGGCTTCTGCCAAGCATTGCCACAAAGTCGACACGTGAAGCCTGCTTGAATCCGATCCTCCCATATCCAGTTCCTGCATCCGGTGCTCGAGCATGTTTGGTATGCTCGGCCCCACTGCATGTTGATGCCGTGCTCTGCGACAGACACGAGGAAGGGGAGGTCGCAAAGGATGAAAGAAGCGCCAGTGCCGTGGTCGTCGTCCAGGAGGGTGGCTGGCGGCTTGAGCAGAAATGGCTTGAGCCATTTGACGTACATATATGTACATGTGTATTATATATATATAGCCATCATTGGTTCGGGCGGCAAACTTTGGTTGACATATTGCTGTTGAATGTTTGCTCACCCTTCCACACAGGAAAAATCAGTTGATTTTAGTAATAGTTCCTGTGAGGTCCGAAGATCAAGTAGCTCGGATCTTTTCTGGAGCCACATGATCCAAGCGGTTCATTGTGATAGACGCATCCTTCAGGGTCGATTGACCCAACTTGTAGCAAATGGGCCCATGACATGCTGCAAGGTTGGATATATGATGACACTGTGCAGATGACACTGGAATCCAGCCTGGAAGTTGGTGGAACACTAGAAAAACTGGCCCTGCAATGCCTTTTATGTTAAATAATGAGGGGTAATAAAGAAAAGATTGTTCTCACCTGCTGCGACAGATGGTGATAATGATAGGTCTTCGCCTTTCTTTGCGCACCTCAACTCACCAACATGAATGGCTGGAAAAAGAAATCCCTCTAGATTTCTGTCATCAAAGTGCTTTTGTCCCATTGCAGTGAGTGAATGACAACCGACTCTGCCAGCAGGCGGCTTCGGGCTGGCCTGCGAAGGAAAATATTGCCAGGGTCCCAAAAACGATGAAAGGAGTGTGTCTCGAAGGGTCCCTTTTGTGAGAGGGATTCCAAACCGACTTCAACCCTAAATCTTGGGACGTTCAAATGTATTCAATACGTATACATGCACCCACAACGTTTTATAAAACTACAGTATAGCATAACTCTATAGATCGAGTCATGTTTGGTATGTTTCTTGTATGAACATGCAAAAAAGTTGCACCAAGACAATTGATTGGTCTATGCTGCCTGCAATTAAGTGAAATTGAATCAACTCATTGGTCACCGATCAATCGCCCAAAAAGTCTCAGATTCAGCTCTCCACCTTAGTGGGTGTTTCTACGACATAGTTCGTACAGGAATGATCATCTCCCAAGAAGAATATCCCGTGATCCAGTTCCATAAGATCAAAGGGACTTGTTTGTGCTTGAACTACCTCCAAGGCGGAGCAAAGGTCGCCGTGAAGGTGCCCAGGAAGAGCTTTAGCGTGGAAGAAGGCCACATGGCTGCCGGATCGGTACATGATTTTCATAAGCAACCATTTCAGCAGAACTGCTTGGTGGATTGGATTGAACACCAGTGACACATGTGGGTGTGGGTTCCTACCCTGGGTTTCAGGCGTCCGACGAATAGAAGAAATGAAGACACTGTTTTGGATATCTTCACAATCTGGATGGCGGCCCTCGGTCGGCCGTGAGGTCCTTTCCACAAATATTGCAAAACAACAGCGAGCTAGTCCCATGAGACTCGTGCAAAGTCCCATGTCAACGGTGGAGGTGGCTGTGCTTGTGGAAGCGCAGGCTTACCATTCATGAGATCGATGTGGAATCATAGAAAACGCATCAAGCAAAGTTTGTAGTTGCAAAGAAACTGACTATGTTAGTTGTGTTGGTTGTGCTCACGGAAGAAAACAACACGCAGAAGTGTTTGCAAAACATCAACCCGGCAAACCATATTCAACTGGTAAAGATGGTTAAAGAAACAAATGAACCACCGATACAACACCTGAGAAGATTCACATGTGGTCGACTGAACCCGTATTGACTGCCAGGGCAAGAAGCCACCGCCGCGATATCCATGCTCATGGACTACTTGCAGGTCATGTGAGGGGATTGTGTCGATAAAGCCCTGCGTCTCCGGGGCGGGCAAGAACTTCACCAAGCCATGGACCTTTGCTTGGAGGGATAGGGATGTCCCTCTTTCTTGATTCCAGCGAATCCTTGGTTTGAAGCATGTTTCAAGGACACGTCGTGCGGAGTTTGGTGAAGCTAAGCGAACCATTCTGGGGATGTTGCTATTCCTGACGCCTCCGAAGCACCTGTAAGTACTGGTATTCTGAAAGGTAAATCAGTGTTGAAGAAATCCAGAAAGCCCAGATGGACAACGATGTACAGCTGTTTGTTTGGTGTTCGGTGTTCTGTGTATTTCTGTGTGGGTTTCTTTCTATTTATTATTTGTTTATGTTGTTTATGGAGCCAACCAAGTCAACTAAGCCTCAGTTGGTGACCTGCAGAGCCTCTGTAGAGCCTGTAGAGTTGGGTCACGAGGTTGATATTGACCACGCCACACGACCGACCTCGCCGCTGCAGGAGCTGCGGCTCCTGCGGATCGCCCGACATCCGAACATCGCCGCTGGGCGAATCGGACGGCGGGTTTCGGATGGCCTTGAAGGCCCAGGTGAATGAGTTTGTGACTCTATACCTGCATGGAGCTCCCCACAACATAATCCATTGGCAAGATGAATATACATAATGACAAGTAAGCCAGCCATTTCACGAGAGAATAACGAAACACTATGCATTCGCCTCAATCATGCGAAGAAATGGTGCTCTTTCTTTGCCGAGAAATGAATACCAAAGGAATACCCATTGGACGCCTCGTCGGAGCTGTATTTCTGTTCGTCCGCTCCAGTCAGCCATACTTCAGGCAGACAAAAGTTTTCGCTTGTTAGCCTTCTTACAAAACACTCTGAGATCAGCGGCGGATCGAATTAACAAGTCCAATTTCCGTGGCAGGTGTGGGACGGTCAATTATCACACCCTTTTAAATCTATAACAATAAAGGCTTTCCGGGGTGACAAATGACCGCCCACACCTTCCCTTGTCTCAT
>CAXAMN010027728.1:280868-353926 GCA_963970005.1 Durusdinium trenchii
CTTTCCGGGGTGACAAATGACCGCCCACACCTTCCCTTGTCTCATGGTGTAGGATTCTAGGGGGATAGGGTTGTCATGAGTTTCAACATCAACAAGGCAACTTTCATCTGGCCAGTGTATCCCAGAACCTGACTGAGGTGATCTTCTATGGAGCCTTCATGGCGCCACCCCGCGGGGAAGTGGCGCTGGTCTTTGAACGGATGGAGGGCCCGACCTTGGATTTGTTCATCCTGTCAGGCGGGCGGCCCGCAGGGGTCTGCAGGGGGGCACAAAAGAATGTCACTGAGCCCACGTCCCAAGCTGAGGATTGGGTCCAGATCAAACCCATTGTGGGCTCTCCAAGCAGCGCCAACACATCGGCATCCTTGGGCTGGGTGAACCAGTCTTCGGCAGAAGTCCTTCACGGGAACGCTGCAACCATACATACGATTTCCTTCCAGGTAGGCTCACCTCATGATCATGTTCACCTCCCCCTAAGTGCTTGGATGGCATGCCGCATCATGCGACGATATTATTAGCAGGTGGGTCACCGGGTCCAAGATTTCTTCCAAAGAACTAAGAGTGGAGCTGGAATTGCTGGTTTCCCTGTGTGGTAACGAGAGCTTCCCAGGCCATCAAGTCCTTGCATATGACCGTATGACTCCACCTGAAGGTCTCTAGTGCGAGTTCGAGTGTTTCCAGACATTTGATGGATAGAAGATGAGCTAGCAGCTAGCCGACAGCCACGATGCAAGAATTTGCAAAAACATGTTGCACTCAAGATAGCCTAAGAGTAAGCCCATGCTTTCTGTACATAGATTCTAAATACGGAAGACAACTGAAATACAGAGATGGACGTGGATCTCAAAACGCAGGTTCTAGCAAAGACGATAACACACTGTACACGCACCAAAATACGATAACATACTACCCCAATCGCCACAATCCTCGAGTGAAACGAGTGTTGCCTCACCACTGATGATGACAACAGGTTTGGGTACAATACGTTCATCAAACATCGCAAGCAGACAGACGCAGGGATGTTGCAAGAATCCACGGTGAGGGTAGCGCGACAATGATGGCCGTGCAAGCTGGACAAGCAATTCATGTTCGAAGAAGATAATGCTGCGTGGGGGCAGAATTCTACCATCGGGTTTCGGATGTGTCGAATTGAAACATACTGGGAAGAGATCAGCCCCAGTATTCCTAGTGCGCGCACACACCCCAAGTCTTGATGTCCTTTGATGTTGTGATACACTTTGACCGTGGCTCGTATCAGAATGGACAGGGGTGTGCCTATAGGTGTGTGCAGTAGTGCAGGATTATTTCCACTATTTATATGACAAGAGAAACCCTCCTCTGCGAAGACAAGCGCTTCCACTGGCTTCCATTCGCTCGCTAAAGGATCTAAAGGGATGTCAGATCATGTTAGAGGATCATTTTCAGCACCTCCCTATTCGGTTTCTGGGAGGGGAAGGCTTGTTGATGGATTTTGGATGATTTTGGGAACATACAATGGGTGTCTCATCGTATTTGTGAAAATCATTCTATCCACCACCCAATACACACAATGTTGGAGACGCGTTTGTCGGATATCCAAGTGCTTTCCGACACCGCTGCACAGGAGAGGTTGCTGATCACTACAAAGCTCGTATGATGTGACTTGCAGCATGAGTAGCAGCGGAGAACTTTGCTTGATCACGATCCTGAGGAAATGCACACATTGTTTGGCAACTGTGTCGAAGAACTGCCATGGTTTTGCGTTGCCAAAGTGTGAGAATCCTTGAAGATGGGACACTGGCTGCATCATGTTTTTGTTCATCCATTGTTGCCCGTCCCACAGGACCCGCAAGATGGAACATTGTGGAACACGTCTCTGCAAGTCTGGAGGGTGGTTTGTTCTTCTCACCCTGTGCATGTGCATCAATGTGGGTGTGTCTCAACGGAAGAGAACTAAGAGAACCCGTAAAATATGGTTCCACATACAGGTGTGTGTCGTCAGACGCACCTTCAATGGAAGATATGAATGAACATGTACTGTACCCCCTTTGAAGGTCTCCTGTGTCATCGAAACCGCCATCTCCGCACAGCGCCAAGGCTTGACATCACCAATGCCCTCTTGTATTTGCACAGCCTTAGGCTATGGCGCTATAGTGCTCGACCCGGGGAGAACGGAATTGGGCTTCGACCAGTTGAGAAGCCCTTGTGACGAGCCTTGCGCGTGGGATTCTTCAGAGTTTTGTAGTGAGTAGCACTGATGCCTCTCATGAGAATGAGGCTCCTGTTCTGAGAAAACTTGATGCTTGTGGATCCCATACCTTTGTAATCCTTCGTAGTTTCGTTTGTGGTTTTCCCAGACTCAGATTGTGAAGATGAATGAAGATGTGCTGCTAGGAGGTGTTTCAAAAGATCCTTTCAACCCATCCTTTCAACCCATGGGTTCTAAATTCTAAAGTGATTTGAGCATATGAGCAATCTTGGAAACCAGCGATAATTAAGTAAAGAGCGATCGCAAAATAAAAAAATGCTGAAACCTGAAAGGCGATAGACCCCCCCGGAAAAAAATATAAACATGTTGAATGATTTCCTTGTTGTGAAACCAGCGGATTTGGCAGACGCTCATAATCTGTTCCCATCAAAGAATGAACTCAAGGCAGGCTGCATGTTGCCGACATGCCAACCTTGTAGATTATTTTAGGGCAATGGAGACAAATGCCCAAAATGCAGATGAAAGTGATGGAAGTCTCATCAGACAGTGCCACCCAACCGCTATAAGCTGTGCCAAAAAGGGGACCACCGCTAAAGCTTCTTCTTGACCTGATGAAACCACTGCGTTTCTTGGGCCTGAGGCATTCCGTTACCGTTACTTCTCGTTCGCCAATTGGAGGCCTCAAATCGTTCATGGCGACGTCAAGCCGGGCAACGTCTTCGTGGAGTGTCGCGAGGCACGCCAAGTGAACCGTCGCTTGGTGTTGACTAAGAGCAGACCATCGCGAAGGACTGAAACCCAACCCACCTGCCACGCCATGTTCACACTCTTTGGATAGGGGCAGATGCAGACCAAGCTGGCCGACTTCGGGTTGGCACGGCGGATCACATTCTCTGCCAGCACCATGGGAGGCAGCTCGTGCAGACTCGCAGTGATGCGCAGTGTTTTGTGGTGGTTGCAGCAGTGCCTCAGGGGTTAGGGCTCCTTTTGCTGTGTCTGTATGAGGGGTAAGGCTGTAAGGCTGAGGTTTGGGTGTGAGAATAAGGTTAAAGGATGATTGAAGGATGTGTTCTCTACCAGAGCCCTACACCAGAAGGATCCAGAAGGTTACTTCTCCGGTTTTCTCAGAATTGGCCAGGGACCCTTCGCTGGGCAGCTCCGGAGCTCTTGCACGGTGCACGCGGGCCCTCGCCGCTTGGACGCATGTTGCTTCTCCAGCAAGCACCGGGAACTGCTTTGGGGGTTTGGCGGATCTTTAATCCCTTCCCACAACAAGGAGGAAAGAGACATTCATTTGTAGCCATTCTAGATACTAGTAATTAGCATGAACTGCCTGCACCACCTGCGCCAGCAAGGGAATCTACTTACGATGTTCTGCTACGTATTATACCCGAACACCCGCCGACATGGTGATCATTTATACACCTATAATAGGTCCTCCCCGCTCCAATCCCGTGTTCCAAGTGCAATGACAGCCGCTTGGTGCATATTGTGCTCTGTACGCTGCATATCTCAGCATTCTAACATCAAGGCACAACAAAAGCACGGTGGCCAAGGACCAGCGCCGACATCTATAGCCTTGGGCAACTGATGTACTTTATCCTTTCAGCTCGTCGGCCCTACACAGGCACAGGAACCTGATGTCAAGTTTGCGTTGTTCCGTGCTGCTCCCAATTTTGGAAAGGCTGGTCCCACTTTCCAAACCATTCCAAACCGAAATGAGAAGATTTGGGGGTTGAGGTGAGTTGAGGTGAGGGGATTGACTCATCCTGGGAGGCCTCACACAAAGCCAGTGTCATACAGCGATTACTCAAGGCAGGGTGCCTCAGGTCGTTTTGCCGAAACTAGTAGTAAGGCCAGGAGATGCCAAGAGCCCTTTGCTCCTAGTACCAGACCTTGTTTCCCTTTTCGGAGAGCAAGTTATGTTGTGATGGTTCGAGTGGTGTTTGCTCACTTGAACGGCTTGTTCAATAGCATCCTCAAAAAGTTTAAATGTGCACTGTGGTTTCCCACTTCCAGATACTTAGTTACTTGATGTTACTTGTTGCATTGACATGCATTGACCGCTTACACGCGAGCTGCCGAGCTCTTTTGATAGGCCTATTGACAGCGCTCCAAGTCTATTTTCCTAGATTGATCTGCGAACTTTTCTGTTGCTTTGTACGACAAAAATCGGTGCTAGTCGGGTTTGAAGGTGATCAACAGGTCTGGAGATGGTCCATACAAAATGCATAATAACGATATCTAAAGAGGCAGTGGCAGTCCCTGCTGGGAAATGTGCCAAATCAAGCCAGAGAAGCGCCATGGCGCCATGCTGTTTTATTGCATGATTAAAAAGATGTGGGCATGTATTTGAGCAAGGAGACCCCAACACCTGACGGTCAAAGGAAGACTTGACAACCAAACCAACCATTGTTTTTGTGTTGCGAGTAAAAACACAGGTTCTCAGTCTTCCAAACACTACAAAAACCTTGTCCATGTGACGATCCTGAAACCCTTTCTCGGCATTGAGGCTGGGACCCAACCGAGAAATGGCCCCAAGGCTGGGAGAACTGGGTCCCAGGTAGAGACTGGCCACCCAGCGGAAGAGTGACCACACGGTTCGTATCAGGAGATGTTTGGCGCTGAAAGTGTCAGGTGGTGGACAAGGAACTATTAGGAACTTGTTTAGGATGTCAACAGGATGAGTGCTTGTTGCGGTTTCGGCTACCGCAAGAGGGTTATGTAGACTCAATATGACTCAATTCAACTATGTCCAACTCTGCTATGCTAGGATGTTCATGAACCTGGCATGCTTTCGACAGACTTTGGTTGCACTTTTGCTTGAGCCGCCTGCTATTCACCACCTTTGTATGATGGCTTACTTGTTTGCTTACTCCGGTCACAGGGCCTCTTACACTCATGTTATACTCTTCTTGTTTGAACTGGCTTTTCCAGGTGGCATGTGTTTCTTGCTGAAGCCGGTCATCGACCACTGCCGTCGCCACGAGCCGCTGGAACGGCCCAAAGCCGGAGACGTGGCACCTCGGCAGAACGTGTGGTGTCGTAGATAGAATATGTTGTTTTTACTATTTGGTTATTTTACTTGTTTTTGGTATGTGTTTTTAATGTCCGGGGGTGTAGGCCGCTAGTGGCTAGGAGTAGCTAGTAGCTAGGTAGCTACTACCTACAAGTAAGCTACTACCGACTGGACGTAGGATAGCCCGCGCTAATGATTTGGTTCCTAGATTTTTGGGGAAGCTTAAGATAGTAGCTGTATATACTTACCTCACTACTTACCTCACTTACATCGGGTGATTCATCGACGGCTCAAAGGGTCTCATAGTACTAGATGAGCGGCCTTGATGTTGATAGAACCTATTTGGGGGTCGATTTTGGTGCTTACTTAGATGGATCATGATGGATCAACACTATGACACACTATGAACATTATTGGAGCAAACTAGGAGCAAGAAGGCTACTAGGAGCAAGGGCATCGCTACTAGTGGCTTCTGGCCTTACTATTAGGAGCAAGGACGCTACTAGGGGCTCCTGGCATCGCTACTAGGAGCATGGGACCAAGCAGCCACGCCCAGGCCGAAGTCCTTGAGAACTTTGTGCAGCCAGGCGATGCGGCGGCCATGCGGCCCGGGCTTCACGGCCAAACAGGCCCCCCCAAAAAAAGAATCGTTAGTAAACTCTTGAAGTGATTTTGGGTGTCCATGTAGTCGACCCCCTGTGTATCGAGGTAGATCCGCCAGGTGCATGGCTGACATTGTATAGGTCCGGATGTTCAACCAATTTGCACCAAAATGAATTGGATCAATCTGAATTGGTTCAGATTGGTCAAGGTCAGGTCAGCAAACATGCTCCTTTTTCCCATGCATGATACTTACTTTTCACCAGGCTTTGTTTCAGGCCTGTGTGGCAGATGCTTCAACAGCTGTGAGTGCGAGGTGCAAGGCAAGCAAGTGCTTCTGTAGAAGAGATATTCACACAATTCCATGGCTGCAGGAATGTACCAGCAACATGCCCACCCAAGCTTTACCCAAGGACTTTTTTTAGGTCTTGTGAAGTTCTATTTTTCAGAAGAGTACATAGAATGTAGACTTGGGCCCTTTGATGAGGCCCCCTAAAAGAAGACTTTGTGTGATTATTCATAGTATTTTTGTATTTTATAGATTTAAAACATAGTAATTAGATACAGATGCAGATTTCTCTGGTCCAAGCAGGGAACTGTTTGTTCTCCACGGCCTTACCAGGCGACCGAGCACAGAGCACTCAGATCGACGTGTTCACTCCGAATCTGCCAGGGCGCCCACCATGTTTGGGACCGTCGGATCAGCGGGGGTGCCACTGCATGTTCCAATGCCTTAGTTGAGTGCAGGTCTTTAGTATGAAGAAACATACTGGCATAACTTGAGGTTCCTGATGCATCAATCCTTGCATCCAGTTGGAGGTAAGAGCTCAATCACGTGAAAGTTGAGGAGAGTGTCACATTGTGTAGTACAAGCCTAGTACAAGCCAGATCTCGTAGCAGGGACCACATTGGTTGCGCTTCAGACTCCCCACAGATGATTGGAGAGTCAGCGCAAATATGAGGTACTTTGAATTGAAATGCGCAAGTCCCTTAGGCGAAGATCCTCATTATATATATATAGATATTTATGACCTGGACTAGAGCTAACTCTAATGAATCACAAGAAAAATCATACAAAAACGTATAAAAACATTACAAACATAATGCAACAACAAATACACAAATCATACAAAGAAGTAGGGCACACAGTTCACGATGAGCATGAACACTAGGTTGCTGCCTGACACCAAGAAGCCTCGCAAGAGAAGAATGCCCTAAACAGGAGCCCTTTTATACCACAAACCTTTAGAAGCCTTCAGCCGTTTTCACATTAAATGAAACTTGTGCTAGGTCGTTTGTACTTCAATGCTGTTGGCATCCACTGTCGAAGACAAGAGTTTCAAACAAGAGCAGGACGCCTGTGTCAAGCCATACTCTGTAAGATTAAAATCCACGCACAGCATATGAAGGATTCTTGTTCTTCCTCTTGAGCAAATATTCAAAAGCGGTCCGCAAGACCTCGTTTGTCTTTTGTGCTGGGGTTCCCCGAGGGTATTTGCGCTCCTATGTTGTCCAATTATTGTTGTTGTTTTTATATGTTCTATTTTGTTTTGTATTGTGTTTCTATTGTTTTCAATGCTTGTCTTCGTTTTGTCTTCCTATTGTTTTCGTATTTTGAGGATCTTTGGACAGCAAAGCGGACCAGAAAAGAAAGCCCCTGTTCCTTAAAGGGCCTGCTCAGAGGACTCTTTGGTCTTGCGATGACCACCTCTTCAGCTCCCTGCCCAGCTGTTCCTTGCGGCTCAGAGTGGTTAGAAGTCCCCACATGGAGATGACTTGATGCCGAACACACATCTACAGTAGCTGCAGCTTCTGACTTGTGTATATTTTCCTACACACCCCAAGGGGAAGTTGTGATTGGACCCAGATAGTTTTAAATTAGACACCCCCTTATCACCAATTAGCATCCCTACTTCGGCATCATCACCCATCATGTGAGGCGTCCGCAGACGCTTCCTGGCTTTAATATGCGGGGTGGCCCAGCTTTCGCAAGAACTTGGGTACACAACTGGGGGGCCGCTCAGCAACAAGTTGCTGATGTCCAAGCGGATCCAGAAGTTTGTGGAGTGTGGGAACTTAGTATGTGTGCGTGAAAGTGGAGTCCTGGGATCCATTGGGCAACTCCCCAATCTTGACATCAAAGAGACTTGGCTACCTCAAGGATAGATAGAGAATTGACAGTGGGAATATGTTGTTTTTACCTGTGCCATCGCGGCATCAAAATCTGGAGGGGCGTGAGTGCGGGGCTTTATCACCAAGTGATTACACCAAACAATTGTGGCTATGAGCTCATCATATCTCATGGTACATCATTTTGTTCTCTCCAGTTATCGTCTGGCCCATTTGGTGAAGTTCTCTTCCTGGGAACCCTGTTGTAGACGATGGTGTGTTTGTTGCCCCAGACGTTCAAGGGTGATTTGCACACCGGTAATGAATTGACCCCGTAAGGGGCGTTGGTGCTTATCAACGAATCACACCGTGAAGCTACGTAGATGACTGGGCCAGGGAGCTGAACCAACATGATAAGCTAAGTGTTCAAACGAGAGGTTGTCACTGTACTAATCAATAAAGCATAATAAAGCTATATACAATTGACGTAACCCCACTGATTTGGCTGTTTGTCTCGAGAGCTCTGATTCTTTGCCACAATTGGATCTAAATGGGCTTTGCCTTATGACATCCCCCGCCCGTGTTGGGTACCCTGTACAAAACAACTGTGTTTCTTGGGAAACTTTTGTCTACCTGGACACCCCGCACTGGCCCGCACTCCATACCAGCTATCCATGTGTCTTTAAAGCCTTCAACCAGGCGACGTCTGAATTCATGGAGAAGGCCATTTCACCTGATCCAAGAGGGGTGAGAACTTTGATCCGTTGTTGAGCCTGTTTGGCACAGGGACAGTGACATGGAAGAGGAGGAGGAATTGGATGACGATACTAAGCTTTGCCAAGTCGTGAACCCAGTCAGTCAATTCGAGGGCGGGCCTGGAGGAAACGTCCATCAAGTAAGAACGAGAATTGATTCGGAAGCACTTTACGGTTTACAGCAACAAGTGGACTTCTCCTTGGTGTTCTTCTCACTGATTCAGCTGCTTTTGTGTATGCGCTTACTGTACTCGTAAATATTTATTTGTGGTATTGTTTTCCTTTCCAACACCCCAGTTGGCAACGGAGGTAACGTGCTGAGCTCGAACCGTTTCTACTTCCATCCTTGCTGGTGGTCTATCAGGTGAATTTGTCCTGCGGTGTTGTCAGGGTCCTGCTGCTGTTAATGTTGTGTCTTAAATAGTAAAACCCGTCCCCCTCCTAGCAAACAATCAAGAGAGTATGAATAGAACGGAATAGAATCCCCGCCACAAAAACCATCTTCTTAGCAGTAGTAGAATTAGAGAGTAGTATCAGTAGTAGTGCTAGTAGTACTAGTAGCAGTAGTAGTACTAGTAGTACTAGTAGCGGTAGTAATGGCAATAAGTGGTAGTGGTAGTCGTAGTCGTAGTCGTAGTAGTAGTAGTAGTAGTAGTAGCTAGTACTAGTACTAGTAGTAGTAGTACTAGTAGTCGTAGTAGTAGTAGTAGTAGTAGTACTAGTAGTACTAGTAGTACTAGTAGCGGTAGTAGTGGCAATAAGTCGTAGTGGTAGTAGTAGTAGTACTAGTAGTAGTGCAATCAGAGTTAAGTAAGGATTTGAAAGGGCAGCAATAGCAGAAAAATAGAGTTATTTTCCCTTAGGGTTCCACGTTTGCCTATTGATCCCACCCCCTACACAATTGATATGATTCACTTCCCCTGGGCTTGTGCACTACCCCGTGAAAAATTGTTTGGAGCAATGAAATCGTTGAGTTTCAATAAGCGTTTTGGAAAACGATTTCCAGGTCGGAATTCCATGAATCAAGCAAACCTCAGAAGAGTTAGGTAAGGATGTTAAACAGGGAGCAATAGCAGAACCGTGGAAAAGTAAACAAAACCTTCAAATAACCCTTGGTGAAAGAACCTTTTGTTGTTCCCTCCCACTAAACTATTCAGGGTGTTGGAACAATTTGGCGAAAACTCTTTATTTTTCCCTCCCACTTGACTAATTAGGATCCGACATTATCAGTTCTGGTGAGCCAATTTGTTGATGGACCAGCGGTTTTACAACCAGGGGCCCGATTTAGAGCCTTGTTGCAATGGCTTCTGTATCATAAAGCTTACTGATCACAACAAAAAGAGGGATACAAGCCACCCTGCAACCTGCCAGTGTAAAGAACGATCCTTCATCCTTGGAATGGGACGGGTGCTTTTAGATTCCATCGCATAGCAGTGAACATGCTGAGAAGTGCAGGGTTCGACCTCGGAAAAGCAAACCCATTCAGCCAGATCGCCAAGCTGGTATATAGACTATGAAACAATGAAACTGGGGGCATACCACTCTTCCACAAAAGATGTCCGGAAAACCTGGATAGGCGGCCAGATCGTTCCGTTTAGATCTTGTTTTCCTGTGAGTTAGACTTGGATTAGCTTGAACATGTAGGGTTGGTATATAATTGCAAGTTTATAGTAGCTATATACTATAGATAGACTATAGACATAGACCATCGAGGTCTTTTTCGCTGGAGGGAACGGTTGAACCTCCATGTCCATGTCAGTTTAATGAACAACAGAGATGGCAGGCTCACCGCATTATACTTACACGCTTTGGATTGTACTCACAATGGCTCTATAGATAATCAGCTTGCGGAGCGTGCCATTTGGGTCAAGGTTTGGTTTCCCCACCTTTTTTCTCTCCCAATGCCCTCCACACTTGGCACGTTTAATTTTGGATGGCTTTGTTTGGATGCCATGCTGCCGCCGATCAGATTGACTGAGGCCTTTGATTGTGCCAGAATGGTAGTGATGCAACAACTCCGAACGTGAGGTAGTCTTCAGAGTAGAAGAAACCAACGAACAGTTTTACAACATTTTCCTTCGTTGGTGGAGCCAATGAGAGCATGTGCGCCCGGGTGAGATAGCGATGTCATCGAAATACACATGTACACAGAGACTGTCATTTGATGTCTCTTGGGTCACTTTGCAAAGGAACAGTAATGTTTAGATGGCTTTGGTACATGTTCCCATGATGTCCCTTGAGTATGTCACAGGGGGACACCTGTCACATCGTATGACCATCGTGACCCATGTTCGTACGGACTGCGATGATCTCAGCCATTGAGATGCTTTTACAGCAACTCCTTTGCCAATATGGCCGGGTGATCGTTTGCTTCGATGTGCTTTGTTATTTGTTTGGATGTGCACTCAAGCAGAACTCTCAAAAGCCCTTGTGGATGCGTTTTTTTTCCAGACAGCCAACCCTATGTTTGATGCAACATCAAGATGTTGCTGTAAAGTAGGGGTTCTGTTGGGCACCAAGCACGCCAACAGGGTACCAAGCAAAGATGTGCAGCATCGTAAGGTAATGTGTTCTGGTCAGGCACCATACAAAACTTGGGCTGTAGAGCTCGTGGGGACCGAACTGAATCGCCGAATAATAGCAATGGCCTTCAAGCAATGGCCCCCCAAACTAGAAGCAATGAAATGGAGATCAAATTGTAAAAGACATGTTTTCCATCGAGGCATCCAAATCCAACATAACCTTACCATCGCCACATGTCCTTTTCATTGGATCCCCCATGTCGGCTTTGTCAAAAACATCAATACTATCATGGCATGGTAACTCGTTTGTTGACACCAAGTTACTAAGTTGCTGCAAGAACCAAGATCGCAAGCATAGGAAACAGAAAGAGCAACGCAGGAAGTAGAAGATAGTAGACAGAGAGAGAGGGAACCCCACATCAAAGCACTCTTCACTTAGACTTGCTTCGAGTCTTTGTTCAGCTTTCCCCCCTTCCTTTGGAGAACCTGTAGACATCCTTCAACATCGGATGGAACGCTGTTCCGCACAACCCGGATGAGAGAGTATCAGCTCCATCTTGAGATGTCACCGCGAAGGTTTTCCCGTTCGATAAAGTCGCTGAAAAGGGCCGTTGTCGCAGGTCCATTCCTGAACAAGAGTTCCTGTGTACTAACAAGAAGCTACTAGGGGCTCCTGGCCTTACTACTAGGAGCAAAGACGCGACTAGGGGCTCCTGGCATCGCTACTAGGAGCAAGGAGCTACTAGGGGCTCCTGGCCTTTGACATTCAAAGGATGCCGGTTTTCAACATCGCCTGGGTCGTTCCCCCACCGATCACCTGGCCGCGTCCTAACAAATCGGCCAAAACCGTGGGACGCAACGTTGAGGGGACGTGAGTGCCGTGCGGCAGCACTCGACATGCCAGCGGCACCGTGGCATTGGTCGACCGGGGCCCGAAAGGGGACTCGGTGCGAAGGTTTTTTTTGGCCAGTAGAGAGAAGAGATGGAGATCTGGGATCTCTCAGGAAAAAAAGGTCACAATATGAGTTTCTTGAGCAAAGAACCAGAGTGGGACCGCAGTTGCGGCAAGCGGCAAGTGTATTTGGTTATCGTACTGCCACATCTATTTTGCTTGTGTGCGTATGTTGGAGGGCGGATTGGAGTCTTATATAGCTTGGGAGAAAGAAAACACATCCATGAAAACAGTGAAATATTATCATCCGTGCTTATTTAAGAATGAAGCAAGACCAGCACTCTCTTCGCGCCAAGAATCACACTTCTCATGATCACTGCACTTTTGTGCTAGTATAATTGCAAGTCAAGCAGCTCCGGTCACGTAGCCCTCAAAACGAACATGTGATATCTTTTTCCGCTAGCCGTTAAAGTTTGTTTTTGCCTTTCAAGTTGCTTGGAAGTACCCTGAAGTGCTTGGTGGGGCATGTTTTGAAACTGCATCCCCAGACATCCTCATATCCAAGTGCATCATTAGGTTTGTCAATTGGCGCTCATGGGAGCTCGAACTTTCCTGCGAGATCCAAAGCGTTTGATAAGGGAGCTGATGTTTCGGTGGATCCACATCATTCCCGATTACTCGTTTCTTGAATCTGGCCACCAGTCTGGAGCCTTTCTTGAACCAGAAGGTCGGTAGAAACAGATGAACATCCGTTGTACCTCGTTGAGTGAAAGCCACGGAGTTTGTTACTGGATGTAGTTGCCCACCGCAGGCTACCACCATTGGTTTGCCTCGATCAAGAGCGCTCAAGAGCGCTCAAGGGCTTTCACAGACAACACAAATGCAGAGCAGTTCCTGTGAACATCCAGCAGCTCTTAATTACACTTCATCAAAGTGCAACGGCCCAACCATCGGCAAGGTCTTACAATTATAAAGGGTGTCTCTTTTTTAATGTTGTTTGGTGTCTTTTGGGCTCAAACATGGGAGCTTCATGGAGCCCCCACTTTCGGTCGCAGCCGTCAGAAGTCCAGGAACGAATCCGACCATTGTTCGTCGGTGAGTCCAACATCTCCACTCACACGTCCGTTTAGTTTGATCCAGCATTGTATTGTATATAGTCGATATATATATATATAGCTATTAGTATAGCTATTGATTGTTTGTCATACAAGTTTCGTGGGCCAAAACCACAGCAATGAACATATTTCAGAAAATACCCGAGGTAGATACGGTAGATATAGTCAACTTGTCAACTTGTTCACCTCCCATGAACATGGTACTAATACTTTTCTTCCAAATGTCATAGTGGATTTGTTTGAAAATGGTTCCCAACCAGTGAGTTTTTGTATGTTTTAGGACGGTTCCGGGACGGTTCCCTGGGGCTCCGAGACATGACAAGCGTTACACAGTTTTGGGACTGTGTCAAAGATGTCAAAGAGTTTCTGAAACAGTTTACTAGTGCCTATTAGGCAAACTCAGTACTGGGCTCGGATATTTGCACATCTACAGTAGTCCGGCGTCCGGGCATCAAACGGAGGAGATGCCTCACCCAGACTGGAGGGGTTTCAGTTCGCATAGAGCGGTATATAATAGCTTTGCTACGGGCTTTGCTATGGACTGCCTCGTTTTCCCTGCGTGCTTCGGGCGAGCGCGCAGCGCTTCAAGCAATTGGTCAAGAGGTCCTGAGATCTTACCGGTTGTTGGAAGTATATAAGATTTTGGAACGCCTTGACGCGCAGAAGGTGTTTTCGAAATTTCAGACCCTCTTATGTGGGTTGTTTCGTGTGGCAATACAGCATTGGCTTCTGAACTTGATTGTGTTTCGGGCATGCCGCACCAGCAGCCAGTGGAGCCTCACTTTGAAAAATTGGTATACGCCCCAATAGGTTACAGTAGATGTTGCCCCCATCTTGATCATCTTGCAACAGTGATGGTCAGTAAGGGACTTTAGTCAAGTAACCCTATGGCCTTTATCAGTGCAGAAACGAATAACTTGGCTTAGAGTGGCCATGCCCTGCAATCAATTGAACATTCTCGAAACTCAGAGCAGATCACTGGCTTGTTTTGTTTCCTCTTTTTGACGGGTTTAATGATGGTTGATGTAAATATGCATGTTGTTGTGTTTGTCCACCGGACCGTCCACCAAATCTCAGTTTTGTGAGGTTCAACAGATTCTATGCTGTTTGCCCAATGAACACCCAAAGCATGATTGGGCATCAGGGCGGCGTCGAGTGATAGGACTCGACTGGACGCCTTTTGATGCCTGTGGATTGCTTTGACATTGTCACAGTAATTCATTTCATGGCGGCGCTCTTTTCCAGTCTCGTTCTTAGCAACGAGTTCTCCTTAGGTTCCGAGCAGCTGCAGCTGCATTTGGCCAAGTTGGATTTCAATATAACTGTAAGCTGTGCAAACCCCCAAAGCAGGGCAGGATGGGGGTTTTCAGACCAAGCAGACGTTTGCATTGGGGTAGTGACACCATGGGGCACTCCAGCCACCACTCCCCATTTGTTGGTCTTGCGGCTTGTGTTACACAATGAGCAGCTTCACTGTCCCTGATATTTTTGGGCTGTGCTGCAGTGGACGAACCACCGGCGATTCCCCTCATGCTGTGCTGAACCACTGGTGGACAGCATGAGGATTTCTTGTTCAGACTTTGTGGTGGTTCAAGGCGACCACAGAGGATTAGCTCTTAGTGAAGTTTGCAGACATCTTCACATTTAAAGTGCCCCACCTGTGGAACTTTCGCAAGTCCGATGATTTGGTGTGCACTTCTTTGCAAGACCAAAAGTTTGGGAACTACGTTTGAAGATTGATTGGCGCACTGTTGTTGTTCGGATCCAAAACACCTGCTTCGAGATGCTTCGAGGTTAGTTGTGTTTTGTTGCTACCCTCACTATAGGTGGAACAAGAGGGTTTGCACTTAACAAAACCAGGTTTTCTTTGGGTTGAGGTGAGTCAGTCAATCTGAGAGAAAGCGTTTTAGCATACACATTTGTCATGGTTGCCATGTAGTATTCGAGAGGTTTTGATTGTCATCATACGGAAAGAACAAGAATGCTTTGCCTTGTTCACCAATCACCAATTTGCTCACGGTATCGATGCCCCTGAACAGGACGTTTTCGCTTTTGTCAGCACGCCACACTTTTCGCTGGTGCCTTTGAGTTTGCCCAGCTCAGATGTTTCGGGATCTTGGATTTATGGCATGTCGATTTCGCACAGGAGAAACTGGAGTCTCGCTTGCGCTTGGCGATCCAGCTGCTTGGCTTACTTAATGCGGTGCCAATAGAAATGTTAGTGGCACAGCAACATTGTTGATTTGGTCCCTTGTATATACTTATGTATACCAACCGTCAAAGTTTATGTCAAGTTGACAATGAAATGGCTGAATGTATCACTTTCTTTGGCTACCCTTTCCTCAGCATTCGGCATAGGTAATACAAAACTGCATGTGTGATGTTTATGAACATGTAACATGACCCTGCTAAACTCATACTTGCAAAGCAAATTCTTGGCTACATTACAAACAGAGTCCTGTTTGATAATTGTTTTGTGTTTGATAAGTTTGTCGAAAATTCATTGTGAGCTTAATGCAGCCCGCTATTTCTCGATCAGCCAGTCGGCCGGCCGGCCGGAAGGCCAACAACCACAGCCCCAGCCTGGCAAGCCAAAAACCACAGCTGAGCCGTAGCTACACAGCCCGCCTCGGCCGGCCTGCCCCCACCTTTCTCGTGACTACCCTAATTACTATTACTATTACGCCAACTCCTACGACGAGGATGACGACGACGACGAAGACTGCTACTACGACGATCTCTATTCCTAATACCAGTACTACTACGAGTAGGACTACGAATGCGACTACTACTGCTATATTACCCTACCACTACCACTACCACTACGACTACGACTCCTACTATATTGTTACTACTACTGCCTACTACCTACTAACAATTCTTTACTATCTACTATCTACTACCTATTATCTACTACTGTAACTACTAACTACTAACTACTAACTATCAACTACTAACTACTAACTACGAACTATAGCAACTACTAACGACGAACTACTACTACCTTCAATAATAATACTAATACTAATACTACTTATACTACTCCGACTACCACTTTCACTACCACTACTATTACTGCTGCTACTGCTCCTCCTCCTCCTCCTCCTACCACTTACTACCGCTACTCCTACTCCTACTTCTACTCCTACTCCTCCTACTACTACTACTACTACTACTACTCCTCCTCCTGCTGCTGCTGCCGCCGCCGCCGCCGCTTACACTTGCTATAGCCGGCCGGCTGGTCAACTACACACTATCAGCTACCGTGCTGGAGCGCACGTGCCATACTAAGTACAGCATTTTTAGTCAACATGTAGCCCAATAATATACTACATGGATCTACATGGAACTATAAGAGCAGATTGTGTTTTTTAGTATTAATCAATGCGCACTACATGATTTAGCGCTGCGCACGCTCAATCTTAGCTAAAACACACCTTGTAATGGGCTGATAGTAGTTTTATAGCAACGATATACATGGCCGGCCAGCCAGCCGATCCCGGACTTGTCGGCTGGCCGGCCGGCAGAGAAATAGCAGACCAGAAAATGTATGAAAATGTGTTTTTGTGTCCAATCATGAATGTTGGTGTAGCCCCGGTGTTTGATATGGAGTTCGGAGTTGTCCTTTTGGCCCCGTGTCCACTTGCATGAGGGCAGGGCCCGGGCACCTCCTGAGAACTTCTGTGAATGGCATGGAACTCCTGTCTATACTGAGGCATTGTCATGGCTTCGGTCTCATGCGACTCGGCTGATGCTACTGCTCCAGAATGAGGCATTTGACATCCTGTTTCCAGAAATTGTTCCCGAGGTGTTGAGATTTTCACCCGTTTTTTCACTGCGTTTGTCAGACAGCCTCGACCGTTTTTTTGTTTCCTTTTTGCTGCAGGTCTTTTGGGTTCTTTCAAATTGAAGACCAGTTTTAAATAATGGGTATGAATTTGCCAGATGGTCTTCCTCCAACTTCGTACCTAAACGAGTAATCAAACAGATTGGGCCAGGGCGGGCTATGCATTCAGGGTCAACACATTGGAATGGATGATCCCCCAATCCCATGACCAATTGACCCGATAGTTCAGCACCCCAATTGAAACCATCAGGACCGTCAGGACCAAAGCATGTGTTTGTTGTGTCCCCACAGAGAGGTGTCCGACAATTTCCCACACCGGAACACCGGAGCATGTTGACGTCATGACGGGCAAAAGTGCGAAGTGCAGCACCAGATGCAAGGGACACATCATGACGTTGCATCCCTGCCAGATAATTATGCACCGGGTGGTCAGCAGCACAACCACCTGCGTCCCTTGTGAAGCGGCTCGCCAGTAAGCAGGTTGATCTCTTGCAAAATATGGGTACAGCAAGGTTAAAACCCGGACATCTGGAATTGGACTGACTTAGGCAGGCCTCGAAATGAGAAACGCTCAGTCATGGGTTCACAAGAAAACTCAAGGTGACATTGAACAAGTGCGGCCAAGAAAACACTGTATTCTCTTCCACCTTTGCCAAGCAAGCTTTGTGAACGGCCTGGATGTGAAGGGTCACGGCGGAGGTCCGCATCCCTAGCTGTTGATCCAAGTTCATTGATCATGATTGATCTACATGGGATGTGAACATCCACCACACATTGTCCTGTCTTACACACCCCAGGAGTCTGTGGGGTTGTTCATCGCTTTCATCGGGTTGCCAGCCCATCTGTGCCGAGAACTGCTCCATTCAAGCTCAGAACATCCTGAGAGCCGAGAACTGCTTTGGCTCCAAGCAATTGGAGCACCCAGATGCGTCCCCGATGATGAGTTTCCAGACGAACTCAGCGATGTACTGCCAGAGTGTTTACCCCTTTCAAGCGTGTATCATTCCTGCTAGTCACAGTCATTTGAACGAACCCTTTGTTAACATGGGTGATATTGGCTGCTAGGTTTTGACAAACGGCCGCAGGTCATGCCCTGATGGTGTCATGACCTGCCCCAAGAACCAAGCCTGAAACCATCGATCAGACTGGGTCCAAAGCTTTCGGTCGACTGATTGAGGGGCGTTGAGCTCCATTTGTCTCATCAAACACTTGTTACCAGCTGTGGCACTTTTGTCCAACCGACCCTCCTACCTGTTACTTCGGGTGGCACACTTGATGTTTGCCCAGGTAGCAGCGAGCAAGGCTGAGTGCCAAGGCCGGGCAGGCGGTCTGGTAATTGGGACAATTAGAGACATGACATGGGATTGTAAATCGACATGCTATGACTCCAACTAGGGAACTCCTAAAGTAGACCTTGCGCACAACAATCGCACTAGGGCGTTGTTTGCTTTGATCCACGAAGAAGCATGGTGAAGGGCAGGGTTGGGATGTGTTTGGGACGTGTATTTAATTATATTTAATTTGGATGCATGGGCCCCAAAGTACCCATGACTGATGAGACCCGTTCTGCAAAACCCTAGAGCCCTCTCGAGAACAGCAAAACAGCTTGTACGCGGTTACTGAACCCAAGAATATACAATGCCATACAATGCCCAGTTGCTCCATGTATATGGTATTTACCCAGATTGTGTTGGTGCGAGGGGTCAATATAGTCTAGTATGTTATGTTTATATATGATTATAAACTGTTTACCAGGACCTTCAAAGTGACCTCTTTGGAGTCTCTAAGTGACCTTGTACAGACCTAAGTGACCGCATCCTGGGATATCAAAGGGTCACTTTGAAGGTCCTGGTATATTATTGTTGATTATAATTGTAATATATATATATTCCATAGGTGGAGCGTATATGGAAAAGCTTTTCATGTGTTTTCACCATCCAAGGTGAATCTTTGTGGAGCCTGAATAGCCACCTGACCATCCTTTTTTTTGGGGGACCTCATTTGCCCACCGAAACACCAGGTGTGAAACGTCTCGACAGACTCGTGACGGGCGGAGGAGTATCCAACGCGTTTGGATCGATGGAAGAGTTTCGTAGCGGTCGCAGGAGGGTGCATGGAAAGACGATCCGAGCCAGGAGGATTAAAGGGATCTCGGTGGTGTACAAAAGGGTCTTTTGGAGGAGCGCTAAGGGAGGGATGCATTTGTTCCTGTGAGGCTTGACTGAATTCACAGGTCCGACAGGTCCGAACTGGACTGGTGTGGAAGGTAGGTACAGTGACAGTATGCTTGTTCTTAGTTCTGAGGCCATTGGCAATTTCATGTTTAATGTGCATGAGGATCCCCAGGCCAAACATGTTGGCAGTCATGGCAACCGCGTCCAGGTCGCTTCGTGTCTTGCCCGTTGGAAGAGAAACATGTAGGTAGGCCTTGCTCCCATTAACGAAAGGCCACTAGCAGCCGTCATACAGATGAACTATACTGTGCAGATGAACTCCTGCACGTTCACACTGCCGGGATTTAAAGTAAGTTTTGCCAGAGCAAGGAGGATCGTCATTGAACATGTACCCTTTTGCATGCTAGGAAGGTCATTAAGGACTCGGTTGACCGTGAAGGAGTCTTCAAGTGGGGGTCCCCTTCAAAGAGGCAGTTGAGGATTCGGCATGACATAACTGTAAAAGGTATTCGCCTACCCCCTGCAAAATATGAGCAGATGCAAAGAGCAGGTTAAATGTTTGGTTATATAGTTATATAACTGCTTGTTTCATAGCTGAGGACTGAGGGACAGTTGGTTTCTCGAAGCAATGACCTAGCTGCAATGTCCTTCGCCTTGGGGTTGAGGTTTCTGGTGGTTCAAAACATATTGAAATTCCGCTTTGCGAGGTGCCCCCAAGCATGTTAAGACACTGGACAATGCTGAAGGGAAGAAGACAAGAGATCTGTTTTTAAGCTTCTGTAGAATTCAACATAGTACCTCGATGTGCATATTTACTGTACTCATGCAAGATATCATATCAACACCAACAACACGACATATGCCGTCTTAGTGTTTAGGTGTAGTTGTGCACTGTGGACTGGCGTAATGGTGTAGTGTAGTTAAACCTGAAGATCGACGTTAAGTCTTGTGAGAAAGACCAGCCGATGCAACGTGGAGGGTGTGATGGGACAGACCAACTGGAACAGCCCAAATTGGAGTCGGATCCCATTTCGCAGTTGCGGGCATTTAGATCTAGAGTTATAAAAGTTGTTGTCACTTAAGTTCTATTAGATCATATCGTTAAACGTTTTCTTTTGTTGCGCTGTGCAACACTTAAGACACAGCTGTCACTGGTTCCGCAAGACCTTGATTGACAGTCATCATGGTTGTCATAATCATCGTCGTCATCGTCATCGTCAATCTCATCAGCATTCTCATCATCACACGGTTGTAGATTGGGGTTGGGAGACAGATAGGTTCTATGGTGCAAGTGCGCCAGAAATATGGACGAGATAGAACATGTTTCTCAATGAAAGGACACAGCAGCAATATAATTTGTGTTGTTCCATGTTACAGCAGGGGGCACTATCCGTTGCGATCCTTTCGTCTATGAAGCTATAAAGGGATCCTTCACGGCAGCACGTTGCCTTGATGCCAAAGACCACCCGTCTTGCTCAGCCAAAAAGGTCCGTTGCCACAGAGAGAACAAACGAAAAATATACACCGTTGGATGATTTGGATGGTTCACTGAAAGATAGATGTGGGTTAGAACTTTAGGGAACAACCATTCGCAAGCTTAGCCAGTGCCCATGTGTGCTAAGGTCTCAAAGCCTGATTTTAATGCAAGGACAGCCAGTTGTTTGTCGCTCCAACTTTTGTTTGAGCAACCTTCAATGAACCATTTGACGATGGCTCAAGGGCTCAACCCCCGAGCCACACTTCTCGGGCCCTGAATTGCCCGGGTCTTCCGAGAGTGAACCTGAACCCATCGTGGTTTCGTCGGGAGACTCAGCTTTTCGCTGTCCCTAGCGCGGACCTTGTTTCCGAAGTGTTTGAGGACTTCGTTGGAGGCAAGTTGGGAACTAGGGGAAGATAGATGTGGTGAACACCTGGTCTTTGATGCCTTTCTTGGCTTTTATTCATTGATAGAGGCTCAAGATTCCTGGTGCAATTCATTTTTTTATCAGGGTAATTATTGACTTTGTTAAAATTTGTAACTTGGAGATTCCACATGAATCCGTCTGAATTGCTCAGCCCTGGCCCTGAGTGGAGAGTTCATTTGGAAGTTCAAATCCCTCTTCGGTTTCGAGAAGAGGTCTTTGCGTTGGAGGGCGAACTTTGCTTGATGCGTGTGCAGCCACCTGATATTACTTTGTCGTTTCACAGTTCTTCCTCATGGAAAGAAAAGATCGGTACACAGCAGCGTTGATATCTTGATATTTGCCTATGCTGCTGCAACAAGCGACCTAGGTGTCATGGCACGTGTAGCCACGCTGTGCATGGCATTGGCTCGCGCAGAGCAGCGAGAGGCATGGCTGACCGGGTGGTGCTCTTGCGCGGTGCTGTTGATGAGCCGGGAGGTGACCAGATGCAGTCCAGTTGCTTTATGTGACAGTTTCAGCGTCTTTTTTTTGACAATTTCTAGAGAGATCACAGCCTACTTACTTAACTTAAGAACCTTCCTAGACGTCAAGCTTTTAGAATATCATGCATTCTTGAGGAAAGCAGAGTAATCATGTTTCAACCCCTTGCAAGTTGCTAGTTTGGTCTTGGGGAGGGTACCTTGCACCAGGGATCACACGCCGAGACATTTGAAGATGCAGGTGTCGTGGCACAAGAGGGTCATATTGTAGATTCAATTGCAACAGAATCCAGAGGTTGCTTTGTCATCTCATGGGTACTGAATAAATCTGAATAAGATGTTACGTATGATATGATCTAACATTTGCAGGGGCTTTTCTACAGATCCTGCAGCTGGTTTCTTGCCCCAGATTTTGTATGTTCTATTTGTCTGGTGTGAAGTGTCATCCGACAAAGGTGGACCTAGTCCAAATGCTAAAATGTGTAGCCCCACCGGAGGTCACCCAGTCGAACACCCCAACAGGTCGATCATGGGCAATTTTTGGTTTCACCTTTCCACCTGTTAAAAAAAAGATAAATAGACATGTAGATGTCACGCATTTACATTAGTAAAGAATTTGCCAAAACATGTAAAATCTGCTAAGATTTCCCAAATCAACGCTTCCATTTGTAAACAAGATAAGCGTGTCAAGTATTCAGGCTTGGTTGCCAAAGTGTGGGAGTTTGCTCATGTAACAGCATGGCGAGCTTCACCCCTCAATGAAGCGTCATGTTGTTTTGGATCCAGACTGTGTTACATATACAATTGTTTGACACTGTTTGCCCATCTTGAAGTTCAGGACCAAAGCAAATGGGTTTGCAGTCAAGCCAAGTATCCGAAATGTCCTTTGCACAAGCTCGTTGAGGTCACAGCAGAATCGATTTGTGCGTTCAGTTCGCAGAAGCTTTGTTTTTTCTACCCTTGGCAGAAGTCTGTAGTCATAGTACCCTAGTTGCTTTGCAGAACTGCTAGGATGGGGTGGATGGTGGGAACCCTCGCAGAAGTCAGACACTGACAGATCTACACACATAGAACCAAACGTACCCAAGCACTCGGTATATCTCCGTACTATTTTCCCACATCGTTGTGGTGGTGTCAGGGTCAATGTAAATATAGGCTGTATACTCCAGGAGTGTTTGGGTTATGGTCGCACGGGACCATTCTGTCAGCGGAATGTAGCAGCACACCGCCCGTGTGGTTGTCCACCGATCGGCCGCGCAGGTCTTTGCGACCAATCGATGGAACGATGCGCCGCTCGAAGTGTGGTTAACATATTAAACGGTGAGCTTGTGAGCTTCAGAGACTTGGGCTGCCCTGCCACGTTGGAACTGTCACAGTGTGTTGCAGTGGGTTAGGTTTACCACGATACTTGGGTGTTGGTGCTAATCCCTATTTTGGTGCATGTGGCATTCAGGCTCTGTCTTTTCCCAGGCAGTCCCACTTCGCGCGTTGGTAGAGCCTTTGCTTGGCCGAACTTTTGCAAGGGCGGTGGGGGGAAATGGTTTGAGAGGTCATGTCAGTTTCACATAGTTTCACCATTCCAGTGTGGGACTGGAACTACCCAAAGAGTGGCCCTTCTAAGGTCTTTACGGTCGAAAGTGGCAGAACGCTAATGGAATGCCATCATCCGACAGGTCACTGTAAGAGCAACCTGGACATTTGCAGACATGTGCAGACACGCATACCTCAAAATGGGTGCAACAAGAGAGAATCAGACAGTTTTTGTGGACATTTAAAAAAAAATACTACATATTGTATAGAGATCTGAGGTCTTGGAGACCAAATTGAAGAGTCCAAATTGTAGAAACGACTTAAGACTGGATTGGCAGAGGGAATTGTTACGTTTGTATCCTACTTGGGAGCCTCTACCAGTGAGAGCAACCTGGATTGTGAGGCTCTCGTCTAGCTCGGTGCTTCGCAGTCCAAACCGGTTTGCTCAGGACATTCTTCGACTCGCCGGGAGCCTCAAAGAGTCATTGAAAGACATCCTGAAACATCCTCAAACAAATAAAATTGAGACATGATGTGAAACAACCTGGGGACTTGTGTGTGGATATGTTTGGTGTATGATATTGTTTTCGTCAAATGAACAAAAAGCAATAATGTAAACAGAAAATGTGAACTGGTCAATTATGCACTAGAAGGTGTGTTGTCAAAAGTGCTGACAAATGTGCGAAAGAGATGATTAATTACACCAATTTGTTTTCTGAGTCGATTGAGACAAATTTGTTTGTGTGCGGCCATAGGTTGGTCTGTCAGTGGTTGGGGTGAATAAGTCTCGCGTAGAGGAACTGTATACAGGTACGCATATATATATATATATACACAAGAAGATGTCATGGAGTCATGCAGAACTTGTATAGTAGACAAAATCATGAGACTGTGCACTTTCAAGTGTCACCAAATCTCACATATTTGGATGCGTGTTCGTTTCTACACGGCGCAGCAGCTTTGGATCACACAGACTGCAAGCTTGTGCAGTCATGGTAGTCCATCATTAGGCTCAAAGTTGTTGATTGAAGACATATCCATGATAACAGGCTGCGAACACATGACACAACATGATACGAAAGGATACCTTTACTCAGATGGGAGTTGGGCCATTTGACTTCACTTTGGTAATTGCCCAGATTGATTTTGACAACTTTGGACCTCCTGTCAGTTCTCGTTCATCCTGGCAAGAACTAGTACTCAGATAGACAGTGTTACACAAGTGCCAACAAAGCACTAGCCCGTGCACATGGATGCAGCATTGGAGGCAGCTTTGCATCAGGCCACACTGAAAAAAATGTTTTGGAGAGACAGAAGTGACACATTCCGTGATATTTGTTGACCGCCCTGCCAAGCCCGATGATTCAAATTCAAGAGTTTGATCGTAGATGAAGAACGGACGGCCACTCACTTGTTTAGTTCGCCAAACCTTTTTCTACCAGTCAATGGTGATTTGGGAGAGGGTTTGATGCACATATATAGACCAAAGAAAGATGAAAGGGGTGCTTGTAGAGTTGTGTGCCGTGTCCATGTGTGTTGTTTGTTCAGCAGAGGGAAAGAGCTTAAAGTTGCCATTATTGCACCTCGAACCCCGTAGCTGAGGTTGCAGCATTCCCAGTATTTCTTTCAGCACCAAGACCAGCGCCGTTATGGCTTCGTCTGATTCCAAGGCCTCCCAGCAGGATGCCCTCGACGCCGAGACCTGCGCGGACACCTTCACTGCCCTTCGGCGTGCCTGTGCGCACGCTGCGCCGGCGCAGCTGGCAGCTTGGGAGAAGAAGGCCACATGGAAACGCTCGGTGCACAGTCAGGGTTTCTACCGGCGACTTCCCTTCCCCAGAGTGATGTGCCTTTTTTTTGCTCCGAGGTATGACACAAGACAGAAGACCTCCAAAATCCTCCCAAACCCCCAGCAAACCCGATGGATGGTTTGGTATGGTTATGGCCTCCAACCTAAGAGCGATGGCCTCCCCCCCCTAAACAACGAAAAATATTTTCATGGTTCTCTCTCTTTTAGCCCAGGTGTTCGCAGTTCTCCAATCAACGCCAGGCAGATGTGCTGAACTTCTTGGCGAGCTTTTACGAACAGAAGCGGCTCTATCATCGTCAGGCCCAGGGGAACCGTGCAGTATGGCAGCTTCTTGTTACTAGTAGTTTCTTGCTCCTAGTAGCGATGCCAGGAGCCCCTAGTAGCGTCCTTGCTCCTAGTAGTAAGGCCAGGAGCTCCTAGTAGCTTCTTGTTACTAGTAGAAGTGCACTTGTTCCTAGCAGCGATGCCCTTTGTTACTAGTAGTGATGCACGTGCTACTAGTTTGGAAGAGAACAAACAAAGGACGGTGACAGCTTCATGTCCAGATGCCCAACTTGCTGGCTATCAAGTTCTGTCCATTCAATCAAGGTCTCTTCACCACTTGGTTGCTCAACGAATCCACAGCTCCAGGGTTTCCCCTCACCAGGTCATGAGCCTCCTAGAGATCCTGCTCCAACAACCAGATTGGGCGGTGGCGGCCGAACCTTTAAGGCAGGGGAGAGAAGCTCCACGAGGCAAAACATTTCTTTGTGACTCCCACCAGTTCCCACCATGCTTGAAGATCTTCAAGACTTGTAACTGGTGATGTCAGGGGTCAAGTGAGCTCAAGTTCAAGAAATCTTTTCCACCGTGAGTGCAGGAACTGCCCCAGACATGTTTCAACTGACGAGTCGTTTGAGTCGTATGACAAACACAGTGGCCGACACCTGAGACCACGGACACAGCTGGCCTTGTACCATAATATTCTGGTGGTTTGGGTCTGGGTTGGGTAAAATGGGTTCCTTGGACTTCCAGGTTATGCATGGCCAACTGCAAGACACCTGTCAATGGATGGGCTTCTTTGAGTCCCAAGTATTGAGTTGTTCGTCTCGGCAATTCAGTTGATTGATGTTGATTAGATGTGTATAATATATGTTAAAGTATACCACTGTTCTTCCGAGTAAACTGTCGTTTGAGGCAAGAGCAAAAGTCCATGTTCGAAGCTCCCAACAAGTCACCTTGAAGGTGGAAAATCCACATAGAAGCCACTAGTAGCAAAGGGCATCGCTACCAGGAGCAAGGATGCTACTAGTAGCTCTAGTAACAAGAAGCTACTATAGTAGCAAAGGGGTTCACCGTTCCCGGAATTCTCCAGCACGGGTCCGAGGCTCATGTCTCATGTCACCATGGGTCTGTAGGGCATGTGGATGGGATCATGAATGAAACCATTTGGATCCATTTTGATGTTCATCAGTGAGGTCCAAAGTGGCCGGTGCCGACACCACTATCATATTATTTTTAGTACATTTTGCATCATACAATCATACATCATGGAATCGATCGATACATTGGACTGAACCATTGACGGCATGTCTAAATCGAGGACGCAGATCTTTAGAACTCCCGGAGTCGATACCTGGAGCCGGAAGTGGCGAAAACTGATAGCACCCACTGCGGTTGGGATGAGGATCTTAGATGATCTTAGGACCTCCTGCCAGGCCTAACTGGCCAGAAGAGATGGCCAAGGCTGGATTTGTGGAACCAACGTTTGCTGTCGCTGGCGGTCAGACCGGAGGAGCGTGGTGTTGGTGTCGAACGTACTTAGGGTCCACATACCTTCTCCGAAGGTGCTTCGACCATCCAAGCCTACATAGAGGCCTCTCACATGGTATGTGGATTTATAGGGTCTATGGAAGCTACATGAAGCTACTAGGGGCTCCTGGCCTTACTACTAGGAGCAAAGGGCATCGCTACTAGTAACAAGAAGCTATATATTAGAAACAATAAATAGATTAGTCTATGGTGCCCCATATGTGTCCATGGTTCGATGTGTCAGGGATCTTCACCCTGCCCTTCGCGACAAAGGGTTCGTGACATGAGACCAGCTATATTACAAGCAGGCTGATGAACACTCAACAGATTGGGGCCTAGCAGGATCATGACATCTAGTTTTCAAAGACTCCAACTTTCAAAACAGCTATGCTGTGCTACACATATCTGCACATAGTCTTTCACCCTTCCGCTACAAGTCGTTTTGCGAGTCTCAACTCTTCAGACCCCCTTCGCCAACCGTTGGTGGTGAGGCAGCGGCTGCGATGGCTGAGGCAGTCCAAGGCCATTTGTTGGGCAGTTGAAATGGGCTCGGTCGCTGGTAGACATCCTGGACAGGCATGTTTTTGATGTATAAGAACATAAGAACTGAAGATGTTTGTATGTTTTGCTCAGACAGATGAGTTATGTCTTATTCATTCGGTAGTTCCCCTATTGAAAAACATGTTTCTGGAAGAAATCCTATCATGTGTCTCACCAAACACCATGGAAACAAACATGTCGCTGGGTAAGTGCGATGTGTAACTTTGTTGCTCCTTTAAGCACAGGCAAGGGAAAGACGGGAAAGGAAGGGTGCTCAATCCCTCACAGCAAGGATCGGAACCATCGAGTTGTGGGAGGCGTTGACGGTTTGCATGCAACAAGCTCCTTCCCTCCTGAGTAGATCCGAGTCAGAATACTTACATCATTTAGTCTAATGATTTGTATAGCTACATGCTATACTATAGCTAATTGCTACAAATATCTGTTTTTTTTACAATAGGCTCCGGGCAAAGAAACGTTCTGCGTGCAGGACGTGGGGCCCCAACCTGCTGGAGGACCATCCTTATAGTGAAGGTATTTGGGAGTTGGCTAAACACGCACCAGGTGCCGCAGAGTCTGGTGCAGCGGAGGCTGGGTCAGCGTGTCCAAAGGGGAGACAAGACGTAGAGCAAGTAGATAAGAGACAAGACTAGATAATGGACAACTTTCTAGTCTCCCTGATCTTGATTCATCTTCACATTCTGTTTGTTTTGGTGGAGTCTTTGGCAAGTGAAAGAACTCTCAGTATCACCTTCCGACCTTGTACGATGCCGTTGACAACCACCGCACCCTAGATGTGAGGGCTACAGCGGCGAAAGTGATCTGACACGGAATTTGATCCCAACGATTGACTTGAGTAAAATACTCCTCAGAGCAGTTTGAGTTTGAGGCAAGCAAGCAACTCCCATATTCACATGCAAGCTGCAGTTGTTTGAAGATCCTTAAGCAGTGATGATCTAAGACCTGGCAGCTTGCAATCAACCAAATTTGTGTCATATCATGATTCTGCAGTTTCTGCAGACAGTGGCAATACGTTTTGTGGTAGAACATCACAGTGTTCAAGAGGGGGTTGACATACTTTTCACTTTGGGGAGCCACAAGTTTCAATGTTTTCTCATCACAACTCACTTTGTCTCACTCGGGTGACCACTGAAGGGCATGCGAGCAACACATCCAGATGGCCAGGAGCCCAACACCGCGCAAGCTGCGGCCACGCAAGGCCTGTCTCGAAGTCGCTGTGAAACTCGCAACAGGACGAGATGAGATCTTTTTGTCTCGAGTCGCGTGTGATGAACATGTTGGGTGGCCAATGTTGGCCAAATGCCGAGAAGAATCATAAAGAATCTGAAACTTTGATCAGCGTCATCCTGGATCAATCCTTCAGTTTGGTGTTGATGTTTTTAATAACTACGCTGTAACTTAATTTTAGGATCCTGGCAGGTGCGAAGGATTTGACTGGTTGCAGGATTCCTTCTCCATGCCTCAAGACACATATAGACTAGACCTAGACCATTCCTTTGTATCGGAAAAAAGTGTTCCCAGTTGCTTTAGTGGTGAATCTCTACATCACATGCAGTCTTTTTGTATGTCCCCAATGCGGTCAGATTGAGCGAAGTACTCTCATATCAACGTCCTTCGGCCCAAGAAAGAGCTGCACTCATCGGCACAAAACGTGTCCCTGCATGATAATGTTCCTTTCCAGACGCGACATGTTTGGTTTGGGGACAGAAAGTCGGAAGACCAACAGGTACAGACCTGCATCCTTACATTAAAGAGGTAGAAAGTCATAAATAAGGCCTCAATGGTTTGCTAGATAAAGTGTAGGCCTGGCTCTCCCAATCCAGGATTCCCTGCCAGGCCACCATAGTGAGTGAAAGGAGGGCGAGCCCATTTCCGAGAGGGTCCCCACGGCTCGCTTCGACTTCGACGATTTGGACAACTCTTGGACGAACAAAACGAGTTGTATTGATATGTATTGATCCCCCTCCAGACCCTGCAGGTGGCTACCAGGCCTCGGAGGTGCCAGTGGCGCCTCAGAGGCTGGTTTCGCCTGCGCTTCCATCGCGTACCACTCGGCTTGGCGGTCGGGATGGTCAGGGGCACGTGAGAGATTTGCAAGGTGTACGGCTTGCAAGATCCTTTGGGTCAATGTGCTTTTGTATCTAATTACTGTAGAAGAGAAGACTGTAGCTGGTGGCTTGGGCGGGAGATTGAGGCGATATGTTCAGACTTATCCTCCTAGGACAAAATCCTGCACCGCTGAAGGGACCCAATGGAATACTAAACAATTGCAAGTATGTTACTCATTAACAGTAACTATAGAGTCTATAGACTATAGATAACTATAGTATAGTAACTCCCCGGAACTGAGGTCTTGAGGTTCGATGAGGTTCAAGCCTATGGCTCCAGCTTAGGGTACCATACAAACCCGCTGGTCAAAAGAAAAGTTGTCCACAAATTGCGACGTCCTGTCTATTTTGTCTATTTTTTAGCCATAGCCATTTACCATCATTGACCTCTACCAGAGTAATGTTCACATGAGTTGGTTGTTTCAGATCACCGCAGCATGTTTGATCTGGTGGAATCATGTGGTCGATTATGTTCTCTTTTGTCATCTTTTGTCCAAGAACAAACTCCAACACCTGCAATCAGCTTGAGTGGCCTTTGCTCGACGGGTGGGTTTTGTTTGCCAGACTTGAGGGTCTTTTGGGCTTTTAGAGTGACTAGAGCTGGCCAAACATCAATCAAATAGTTGCGGTTAAAATATGAGTCCTGCGGTCCTGCGGTGTGCTTCAAAGGGAATGTTTATGGGTGGGACACTCGATGCTTGGCCAGTTGGGAATACGTACTACATTCGTGTGGGCTCGGTGATTACGCGGTGGATTTAGAGATTCGACGGCTGCTCAGTAGCCTTGGCGTTCAACCCGGGATCAGTCTTGACTGAAACACCTCCAAGGTGATCGAGGTGCAGTCGGATCGACCGTGAAAAACAGGAGTATGGCGGACACGTTGGCGATGTTGGATGATGCGCTGAAAAAGCTGGCAGATGCCAAGTATAGCAACTTGGTTTGAGTGCAAGTAGAACAACCAAAATTGACGCACTCTCAGGCCCAATCAAGGGTGCTGGGCATGAACTAGGCGCCACGTCGGTTGCAACCACATCAGAAAGCCTCATGAAGATGATTAGCAAGGAAAGAATGAAGCTGTTGAGCGACCAAAAGCTACTAGTACTTGTGTTAAGTTGTTTGATTTGGAGTTTGGATGCTGTGCTTCCGTGTGGGTTCGATACAAGATGTAAGATAAGCTTTGCCGTATCAGTGCAACACCGTATGACAAATAGGTTGATGTGATACCAATTGCTGGATTGCATGCGGAACATTAATTAGGTAATTTGGAGAATCAAGAACAGACCCAGCACAGTACCCACTTCTTCAACCTGTGGCTAGTGGGAACTCGGTAGGTGGGTATCTGGGACTCGCACGGCACTCGCACCAGCGAGGCCATGTTTGACACCAAGCATGCGTTCTCTTTGGGTTGACATGAACCTTTCAACATACAACTCGTGACTTTTTGCAAACGGGGTGACTGCAAGCCCGGGTGACTTACGGTGTCTCCCCATTGTCAGCTCCGATGTTTGCAACGCAGAAAGCGACTGATCTGAAAGAACAAACTATGCCGATGCTTGGGTATGCTTGGGTCACCGCACCTCGGGGGATGACAAATCGGAGACTCAAGTCACAGGTTAATCGTTTTCCATCCGCACCTGCCACAAGAAAGCGGCTGCTGTGCAGCTGGTCCCAAATATGTGAAAGTTTGTTGGAGTCTCGCCGCTTCCCTGCAGAGATCTTGGTCATCGCCTACAGAGTTGACCTACCTACCTGATAGATTGCTGAGGGCGTAGGATTCCCATATCCTGGGGACGGTGAGACATGCTACACTACGCTTCATGTGTGGAGTTTCCGCAGACTTGTTCTGGAAGCGTCACTTAGCGTATGCACTGGCTTCAACCTTCCCTGATCTGGACTTTTTCAAGGTGGAAACCGATAAAAAATTGGTTCCGAAGTTTGTTGACGGGTGCTCAAGGGTATGCCAGTGTGACGGCGCACGCACACTCACACACACGCTTTCCGCTCGCACTGTTAATTTGGCTTTAAGCTCATGTATTCGCCAATGGGGTTACCAAGAAAAAGGACAGACACTGTGACGAGTGTCACCCAAACGTGTGTGCGGCAGAACTGCGCGAGTGGACATGCGGATGGGTGTGCGACTTGCGCATTGGTGGAGCGGATATTTTGCTGTGTCGCCTGAAGACACAAACTGTTTTTTGCAACATTGGTCACTTTCAGATAGACTTTCATCCGATCCCCTTTTGCGAGCTCCGAGAAAAACAATTAGTGTTGGACGGGCCGTTAACGCGGCTGCACTTTTCTCCAAGTTCTGAAAGTGGCAACTCAGTTTGCACCGTTCGATGTTGTTTAGACAGCTCAACGCGCAGCATCCCCAGCAAGAGTTTTTTGCCACGGTGGAACACATTACTTCCAATACAGTGCATGTTAGTCATTATGTTCGTGTGCAAGTCGCAGAAAGTTGCGCTGCACCAGATCCCTGCACATGTTGTCCATGCGAGTGCCCACGCGCTTGGGTTGCTCAAGAGGGGTAGCATTGACAAATACCATTGTGTTGAACATTGAGTTGGTTTATTTCCATGTCAGCATGTTTGGCCACTGTCATGTCTTGCTGTTCCTGTTCCCATTTGTTCCTGCACAATAGGTGTTCGAGCAGTCGAGCAGTCATACATGTTCCAATTAAAACGCTCTTCCAACGGCACTCAAGAACCTTTCACTCAATGCCATAACCCCGGACCAAGCAACATAACATGTGGTCTATATCCGAGTTTTGACCGTTGTTCATCTTTCCAGAGAATTGATAAGACTGAGAAGGCATGTTTGGGGATTTTTCTGGCCACAGTCGTGAAAACCGTGGGAATGTCAAAAAAAACAGAATTCAGATGAATTCAGTTTAAACAAAACTACCGAATGCAAGTTTCTGTTCAGGCCGATTCTTGCATTTCAAAAGGTCCCAAAAGAAAAGGTTCCCACGAACAGCCAGCGGATGACCCACTACAGGAATAATATGCAGGAATTTTGTGGATCGTGGGTTTTTAGGTCCACAGCATTGGAGGGGTTTGGGTCGGAGGCTTCAGTGTGCTCACTGGGACTGGCCTCGAAGAGGATGACTTGGTCAAGGCATTTGAGCTCTTCCGGAGGGCAGCAGCTGGGCTTGAGACAAGGTAATTATGTGATGTACACAAGGTATATAGTATATAGTTTGGTGAACAGCTTGGGGCCAAATGCCGGTTGTTCTGCGGATAGAACCTGCAACACCATTCCGAAGATTTGTTCTCAACTACTTGCTTGTTGGTTTTGTTATACAGCCAGTTCCAACAGAAAAGGCTTTGACATGTAGCATCGCAAACATGTGTTATTTGACTTGGTGGCAGAGAGTTTATGTTTGGACGAACACTACACTGTCATCAAACGCATGACAAACACATTGAGAATTTGATAGAATTTGTTCTTTTTTTTGTTGTTGGGTGGTGGTGGTGAGCAATCCAGCAACAGCCATATTGTGAGTTCTATGACATGATATCCAATCATGCTACAAACATGTTTGTGCACTTGAACAGTGGGCATCTCCACCAGAAAAACCAGATGCACAAATTGGATCCAGAAAAGCCAGATGCACAACTTGGATACCCAGGTCTGCCGGGTAACTCAAGACGTACGCATCGAGACGACGATTTTGGAGGAAATTTCGCCCAAGGAGCGCTGAAGATGAAAAAGACTTGCATTTCAGCGCAGCAAGGAGCGTTGAATCCTTTAGGGTTTGTTGTGTTTTATTGTGCTCCCACATAGTGCGGCTCAGAGGCTTTGGCGTCGGATTTGGAGATTCGATGACAGAGGTCATATATAGGCGGTTATGATAAACTCTGAAAACTGATAACCTCACTGTAAAGAACGCTCAATAAACTGTTGGCTTCCGCATGTTGGTTCTGCGCATCTACAATAATGTTAGATCCTGATTAGTAAAGGGGGCTCCCCCTTCGTCAGAGCCTCCAGCTAAGCAAATGGGAGATCCTCTATAATAAACTACCACGATTATTGGGAGGATTCCTTGTGCAATTGATTGTAGTATTAATGTTCCTTTCTTTTAATTTTATGGATTGTAATGATTCGCGTTCTTTCTCAGGTTCTTTGTATATAGATATTCTCAGCCATCCTCTTCTACTACCTTGAAATTTTGTTTAGGAGCAATCTTCACAGAAAGGATTGATGAGCTGTCAGTTTTTGAAGAAGAACTAGAGAAAACCATATTTATCAATAAGCTCAGCAAGCCAGCCATCGGTTTAGTATTATATATGTAAGATCAAACGAACTTTGATCACTGGTGAAAAAACATGTTTTTCACAATTGAGAGCCCCTTAAACCAATTTAGTATTCAGATCAGGGGCCTTCCTGGTCTACTACCTTGAAAAATTGTTTAGGGACACTCTTCACATAAAGGGCTGATAACACAGTATAAACACGGTGATGGCGTTGGGAATTGGGAAGCAGGCGTTCCTCAGCCAAGGGCTAGACTAGGGTTGTTGCATCTTGTGGTGGCTGTGTTGTTTGTTGGCGTTTTGTTGTGTGGCTTGCTGCTTGCCTGGGAAGGGAGGGAGTACAGGTGGACAGGGCTCAGAAGGATTTAAAGGCCTAACTATTCTTCAGATAACAAAGCTTTGGATTTTAAACATAGCACAATAGAGGACCCTCAAAACAAACACGGTGTTCAGAATTAGTTTTGAAAAACATTATTGAGGATCGTTTTATTCATCAGGATCCAACATTATGGTATATGTTTGTCAAATTATGTCAAATATGTACAGCGAGGAAGATAATCTTGGTGCAGAGAAATAGAAAATAGTTCAGTTGGGGCTGTGTGTAAGTCCGACTACTAAAGGATTGTCGGGCGGCCCATAATCACCCTTTTGCAGTTGTTGGTAAGTCGTAAAAGGAGCTGACCATTTGGAATAGTGGTGTTGTTTTTCTCAAACTTGACTTCTTTGTTTTTGCCGATACAGGACTGATGAGCCTTTGAGAAGGTTGTACTGTATATACTTACAAGGAGGTCCATGATCGGTGTGTCCTACGGTCTGAAGGTGTCAAGGCCAACGACTTCAGAGCGCAGATATTAGTAGCTTCTTGTTACTACCAGTAAGGCACTTGTTACTACTAGCGATGCACTTGTTCCTAGTAGAATTGTAATTACTAGAAGTGAAAATATGTGTTTACGATTATTCCGCCTATATACTGCACTACCGTGGTACCTGTTTGCACTTTGTCCAGCAGGGCATGACTGAGATGCCTGCGGAAGCATACACCTGTTTCAATCCTAGAAAAAATCCTGAATTTTCCCGGCAAGAGGCCTTAAACAGTATGTGTGAGGTCTAGAGGTGTCGCAGCAGAAAGTCTAGAGAGGTGATGGTGGTGATGAAGGTGGAGATCGTGGTGGTGGTGTGTGAGTGCGTGTGAGAGTGAGTGAGTGTGTGTGTGTGTGTGAGAGAGAGAGAGAACGAGAGCGCGTGTGAGTGTGAGTGTGAGTGTTTGTGAGTGAGTGTTTGTTTGTTTGTTTGTGAGTGAGTGAGTGAGCGAGCGAGTGAGTGAGTGAGAGTGAGTGAGTGAGTGAGAGTGAGTGAGTGAGTGAGAGTGAGTGAGTGAGAGTGTGAGTGTGAATGTGAGTGTGAGTGAGAGAGTGAGAGAGTGAGAGCAAGCATCTGAGAGCACAAAGTGCTGCGCTGGCCACGAAATCTGCACTTCGAGGTTCACAAAGCGCCGTGCCAGGCCGCCTGACACGAAATCTGCACTGCACTTCGAGGTTCACAAAGTGCTGTGCTTGCCACGAAATCTGCACTTCGAGGTTCACAAAGCGCTGCGCCTACTACGAAACCGGCACTTCAAGATTCACATGGCGCAGCCCTGCCAAGGCGTTTTGCCGCAAGATACCAAAACGCAGCTTTCGCTCGAGACTTCTCTGGATTTCCCAAAGCGAACCACATGTAGAAAAGTCGGGTATTTGAGACTGCTTGGCCGTGTGCACAGGGTTTGCTCAGGGACAACCAACTCAAGACCTGACAGCGCAGGACCAAGCCTCCACTGGCTCTAAAAAAAAAGCGGAGTTGCGCACATTCATGCTGCTGGAGGTCACTGACGCCCATTCAAGCTCATTCGGCGAGTGAATGCACTCGGAGTCTCCAGATCATCTGGGCGATTCACTGCACCTGTCACGAAATAAGAGCGCGTAAAAGATCGCCATTCAAAGTGCTGCGCTTGCCACGAAATCTGCATTTCGAAGTAAAACCGCTCTCACAAAAAGTCGACTTTGGACCATCAAAACCACAACGAGAGCGCAGTCGCGACAAGCACCAGCGCCAGCCCACCAGATTCTGCGAGCCTGCGCAGTCGAAATGCACTTCGAGGATTTCGAGAGGCATGAATCTACTGTAAATAGGAGCAAAAGCCGGATATGCACGTCGGGGCGACACCTCGATTAGACACCGGTGCTTAACTACTACCGTAAGAACCCCTAGTGTGGCCACACTGTTTGGGGAATAAGCTGCTCATAAATTTCATGAGACATTCTCAATCATTCTCATACTGCCAAGGAAGATTGATTTGATGTCCATCGTCGCAATATCGTTGCCCTCCCGATTTGGGGCGAGTGAGGAGTCCATCCTCCAGTTCTTGTTAGAGGTCATGGAGCAGAAACCACGACAACAGAAGCGGATCGAAGCACCTCGGAAGGCTTGTCCAGTGGTGATGATGATAGAGCAACAGTGTAGGCCAGAAATGTTTGGAATGGCTTGGTATACGGTATCCAGGAAACAGATTTGAAAAACCTACTTGCGTAGCAAAGGATGGTTTTCTGTAGGTTTCATTCCATGGCTATCAAAGGTAATCCAAGACCCCGACAAACCATCGCGGGTTGATGTTTTTTGCTAAGACATCCAATTGGGTGACCTTCTTGCATTGGGGGGTTGGCACACAAAATGCAGAGATTCATGGTGATAAAATGGCATTGTCAATGTTTGATGTTCCTTTCTACTCCCTTCTCGAGGCAAAACTGGAAGGTCTGTTGTCCTGAACCTCTTACCTGCTTGAAGGTGACGCAGGCGGCCCGAACGCAGTGATCCACGTGTACCTCTAAGCCTGGGTAAGCCTCATCAACGGCCCAGAGTCAGGAGAGAGTATGCTCCAAAACCTTCATGGAGGCCAGTTCCTTTCCAACCAAATGGGATAGATAAGTTAAGTTTCCTTAAAAATCTAGGAACCAAATGAATAGTGCGAGCGCGTCTTCAAGGAAGCTCCCACCGGCCACCTCTAGGGCGGCGGGGAGAGTTTCCTTGAAGAAGCGTGAGCTATCTTGCGTCTTAAGGTAATTAGAAAGAAAACAAAAAAAGGGTCTAAAGGTAGAACGATCGATGGAGTGTTTTCAATCCAAGTCGTTGATGCTCGTGTTGATGAAGCTGGATCGCTGGCGCCGAGTGGCAGAGGAGGAGCCACTCCGTGGAGCCACCGCCAGGCGCGTGAGCTGCGCGGAACGTGGTTTTCCTTGTTTTGAAATACTCGATACTCAACAAGATAGGAATTATTTTATCAGGATGTCCATTGTTTGTAAAATCAATCTTCCACCAAGGTTCTGCAACAGTTCTGCAGTCATATGTTCCCAATCTAATTCTCTTTTGGCCACCGGGTGTGTCTTGTTGAAGGAGATGCTGTTGATTTGATCTCAACTTCCCTGGATCAAACAGCGGAGGAGGTCCTTAACCAGCGGAGGCTCATTAGTTTCTATTGTCAGACGTGCTTAGCTTAGGGGACCCCTTAATTTCATTACAAGCATTCGCATATGTTGTCGGATGTTTGATGTAGTTTGGCCCAAGATACTTTGGCCTCCACGACCCATCAGCTTGGAATAGCTGACATAATTTTCCCGTCGGTGTTTGTGCCCGTCAAATGTAGTAAGTAAAACATGCAATGCATGTGTTGAAAGAAGGATAGTGGAAGGATAGTGATTTGTTCCTCTTAGGCAGCTCTCGGCCTTCACTTGAGAAAAGACCACTTGACCGCAACATTACCGCAACAATGTTTCATTGCAATGTACATGTCCAGAAGTGCAGCTTCTTTCACTGCACAAGCAAGGTTCCGAGAGCCAGAGAAAGACGAGAAGCAGGACAGGACTCATGGATGAACATTGTGTTCTTTGACCTATAAATATAAATATATATATATAATGTATATCCAAGTCTGGATCCATCCGCACACCCCGTTGGTGGTATTGCACTTATATTATACATTATCGATACTTCCCTTCCACGTGAGGCTTCGTGAGGCTGCGCGGACTGAGGTATACAGGCTTCGCGAAGCATTTCCGCAGAAAGTGATTTATGTTTAAAAGAAAACTGAAATAAATTGGGGGGTGCGTGGGCCTCTTTGTCTGTTGGTACCTTGGAACTATATATAAATATACAGGAACTATATATAAATATACAGGAACTATATATATAAATATACAGGAACATACAGGAACTATATATAAAATGTGTGGACTGTATATAAACCACCAGGACCTGCTTTGTCCAAAAAATGTGTTGACCTTAATGCAGGCGGTCCAAAATTGAGAACCCTTTTTTTCTCCTCTCTAAGAGGTCCCTTGCTCAATTTGCACACCTTTCTGTGGCACTCCGCACTACAGTTGAAAGAAGTTCTTTGCAAACATCATTTGTTTGCACCCCAAAATGCTCAGCTCAAAAATGGCTGATTTAAGAATCTAAGCCCGAACTCAAAACTCTTCAGATTGCAGCCTCACCCTTCTTCTTTCTTGCCGCCTTGACCTTGGGTTCGGCCTTGGCGCCGGCACCAGCAGCCGGTGGTGTCCGCTTAGCTGTCCTCCGCTTTGGTTCTGGTTGAGAAGGCAGCTTCTTTCCCAACAACTCGAACCTTGTCCTCAGCTGATCGGGCAAGTCCTTCACAGACATCCCAAGGCTCTTGCTGATGAAGCCGGCTGACTCCCTGGCCGCTTTCAATTGCTCCTCCGGTGGTGCGCTCTCATACTCGACCACTGTCTGGGTGCAACCAATGAAGGCAATCTGGTTCTTGGCCACGCCTCGAAGTTCCTATCAACAGAGTTGAACAACATTGACTTAGTCAAGTGTAGATAAGCAGTGATGGGATGGAGGGACAATTTGTTTATAGTTTTTGAACAGCAACCAGCCTCCAAATCTGACTGTGTCTGAGACAGCTCCAACATCACAGGATCGGACTTCAAGGAAGGTGTCTTCAAAGCCATAGAGTTTCTCAAGAATGTGCAGTGGGGCAACGTCCTCTCCATGAAGTCCATGAGCAGTTCAATCAGCGCTTGGGCATCCTTGTTCTCCTCCTGGAACATCCACTTATGCTCATCCAGCTGCCACATCTCAATAGCAGCAAGCACTGGCCTTCCATAACTCAATGTTTGGAAAAACATTTGGCATGACGGAGCCCACTCAGTCTGAGTCTAAAAATATAACAAAAAACTTGAACACCCGAATCCCGAATCCCAACTTGAAAAACACAGTCCGCCTGTGCTGGTCAATGTGGACCTTGGCTTTGTTGGTCTCGGACTTCCGGAACCTCTGCAAGAATGTGATGATGTTCTTGGACGTGTGGTCCTCAAACTCCACCACCTTCTCCAAGCGCTCAGGGAAGAGCTGACTCAAGGCCTTGTGCTGAATGGATGTCTTGATGGTGACATAAGCCTTCAACTGCTTTGACAACTCACTCAGGTCATCTGTGGCCTTCGGTTGAGTGAGCCCTTCCAGAAACGAAGCTTGCATCAAGATGGACTGGTGAGACTTCAAGTACTTGGGAAGATTCGGGAGGCAGCCATTGACATAGCCCCAAGCAGCATCGGCACCTTTCTCCTGCAAAACAGCTGCAATCCACTTGGAAGCAAGCGCCTCCAAATTGGTGTTGAAGCGCTTCACGGCTGTCAAAAATGCATGAGCCCAACCATCCTGGGCCACTTCCTTTGCAGTGATCCTGGCAGCCAACTTCTCAAGTTTTGATGCAAAGTCACAGCACGCACGCAAAGCCAAAGACTCGGCATTGGGACAAGCAAGAATGTAGTCATAGAGGGCCTGCGCTGTTTCCTGCAGAAAGCTGTTGTCGCCTGCAAGCTGAAGAACTCGTGTTTGGACAGCTCCTGCAGGTTTATGGAAATTATATGCCCCAGCCACTACTCCAACAAACCTTAAACTTGAACCAGTAAATACACATCATCACTGCACATCATAAAATCGGAGTTTCAGTTTGGCAACCCTGACCCACCCTCACCTTCAACAGTCAGGAATCCCAAAAAGCATCTCACATTCATCTCAACCTCCTGGTCCCCACTGCTGAATGCCACTGTAGCATCAGGCACTGTGAGGTCGTCAGCCGCAGCCCAAAGTGATTCCACGAAGGACCTGAACTTGTCAGATGCACGCAACGTGCCATTGACTGTCTCTTGAAGTAGTGTCACTGCTCGCGTCAAAGACTCAACCTTCCCAGGAGCAAGTTCATGCGTCGAAGTCTTGCAAATGCTCACCAGGTCCAATGCTCGCTGGCATTTCTGGATCTGAGTTTCTGCCTGCTCCAGGGCCGGAGTGTTCTTGTCCTTCGCAAACTGCTGGAGCAGCTCACCCAGCACTGTCAAATCTGAAACCATTGTGTCGCACTCTGCAAGAGCATTCTCCTCAGAGATGGAATTCTGAGAAGCTGTCAAGGCTTGTTGCCAAAGGCTCCTGCCCAAATGTGAGTTGCCAAATGTCAAAAATGTAACGTCTAATTTAGTTAAGTTATGATTAGAATAAAACAAATTGGCCTTGCCGGCTACAGACCAGACCAGGGAGAACTGAACATTGTGGGCTCCTCAGACGCGGATTGCTCCGAAACATCAAGTTCACGCGAGGTGAAGTGGCACTTGCCAGAGCCGCAATGGTCTTCAGGCTCCTGACCAGCTCAATGCCAAATGGTTCCTTCTCATCCAAAACTTTGGCACAGCTCAGGAACTTGTGAAGGTCAATGACGACCCTGGGACTCAGCACTTTGTAGTCTTCGTGAAGGGCATCGCTAGTGGGATGTTCTGCACATTTCCTGCAGGGAAGGAAACAACTGCATTTGGACAATGAACATGGCCCCGCCCCTGACCCGGCCACAACTCCACAACTTCTGACATTACAAGCAACATGCCCGTTTCCCCCTGAGCGTAACTTCACAACTCTGGCCTCGCAAGCTCTGGATTCCACAGCTTGCCAGGAATTGAACGCAGAAACTTGTCCACGTCTTGTGGCTGCAATGACTTAATCTTGTCCATCCATGCGTTGCCAAGTGAGCACTGAAGCTTCAGCAAGTCCACCAGACTCATAGAACAAGAATCGCGCCGACAGAGCAAAGCCCGCAATGAAAGCCCCTTATCCTTGGCATTCACATCCGCATCATCCGAACTGATGAAGTCGAAGAAAAAGGTATCTGCCACGGACCCCTGAGCCAAGTCCTGCAGTCAAGTCAAGTCAGAAGTCTTGCAACACTGTCGGAAGGGATGCTAATTTGATTGGAGACTGGCGGGTACCCATTTCTGATTGGGCCCAACCAGGAGAGGCAAACAGTGAAAAGATGAAAGGACGAAAGAGGTTGCACAGTCCTGGATCACTTTTTTGCCAATATCACTCATGATGGCATTCAAGCAGTCTGATGGCAATTTGGCCACCTTGTCGACAACATGTGGCAAAATCTTGTCCAACTCGTCCAGAGAGTCATAGGCCATATCTGTGCAAAGGAGCTGCACATGGGTCTCGGCAGCCATCATGGACGTCTGCAAATCAGCAATGAGAGACTTGGCATCATCACGGCCATCCTTCTCAAGGCTGGTGATGACCTGGCCGGCCTTTTCCAATCGGCTTCCAATGTCCTTTTCCTTCACAGTGCCCTGCCAAATGGCCATTGGAGACAATGCCTCCAATGTGCTAAGGGTCGACTTGGCCTTCGCCAACAATTTCTCATGTTTTTTTTCTTCTGCCTCAGGCTTCACAGGACCTCTCGATGGTGCTGTCCTGGCATCAGGCTGCTTCTCCTTGACAGGCTTCGCGTGTTTGACCCCAAAGAAACCACTGCCGGAGGATGCATCAGATTCGGCTTCACTGGGCATCTCCTCAATGGGGTCCACAGCCTCCTCGGGCTCTTCCGACATGGCCTTGTCCACCACGTCCTGTCCACTTTCTGATGACAATGGAGAGGGGGAGGGAAAAGAGATGCAAGCACCTAACTACTCAGGAAAACATATGAGTTTGCTCAGCTCCCTGAGTTGTTTGTGTGCCCCCAACTAAACCTGTGGTGGGCATTGCAACCCCCGGTCAAACCCATGAATTCTGGCCTTGTCATTGGACTGAATTGCAAAAGATTGTGCATTTTTCTTCTGCTTCTCGTCACGCTCCGCATGGTTCTCGAACTCGGACCGTTTGATTGAAGAGCTCTCCATTTTTGCACCAACACGAACCTTCCGCTTTTTGTTATCTGGCATGATGATGACTCCATCCACTCCACGGTCATCCTACAGAAAGGGTGAGGTCGAAAGCTGTAGTTTTGACTGACCTGTGGCCTGAAACAAAACAATGCGGCACCCAGGGTCCTGTTGGATGACCAGACCCTTCTCCTGAGCTTGGGCTAGGGATGAGATGCGGATGTTTTTCCAATGTGTCACGGACATGGACGAGGGTCAAAGGGACGGTGGCTAGCCTGTAGCTATAAAATAGCTAACTTAGGCTGGAAGAGGTGACTGCAGGCTGAGCTTCTTTCACCAGCCAGTTCTTCTTGGCAGCCAAGGTTTTCACGCGTTTTTTAACGTCCGCTGGAGCCTTCTCTTGGAAAAAATCATCCACGCTCATCCACTCTCCCTCCTCAGGTTCAGGCCAAAGCAACGGTTGTAGGAAAAAGGTGGGTACAAGTACAATGCACACTCAAAGAAGCAGCCTTTGAGCACATGTCAAAAGGTTGTCAGTCCCGTCCCGTCTCATTGATGTAAAATGTTTGGAATGTCCAAACCAACACATCAAGACAAGGATCGTTGTAGAAATCAAGGTAATCTGATTTCTTTTTCTCAGTGTACAAACGGACATCGATGCTTTCGTGCCTAGGCCTGGCACGTGGATTCAATGCCGTTTGGTGCACATGTCGGCGACGTAGAGTGCAAAACCTGATGAATGATGACTCTGGCGTTGGCTGACCAAAATTGACCAGGACCAGCACACAACAGACAATGACAAAGCTGACAAAGCGTTCAAAAACAAAAAATGCCAAATGAGAAGCTTTGCGAACAAAGCCTTGACTGTGTAAAGCATGGTGAGGAATTCCATCAAGGTCAACTTGGCAAACGATCCCCGCTTGATGTAGAAGCATCGTAGACACAGGACGCGGCAGTTGTCACTGGCGCATTTCGAAGCGGTCACCAAAAGAACAGAACCTGGCGGCGCGTCCTGCAAACAGGACTGATTGAATCGCTTCCCATGACAACTGAATTTCAGTTCAACATGCAACATGAATGCATGTGACAACATGTGACTCAAATGCAAAAACATCAGCTGACCTTGTCTTGTGAGCCAAATTTCTGTTGGCATGCAGGGCAGGTACATTCCTCAAAAGGAATGTTCGCTTCCTGGTCTTCTGTCACCGCCTCCTGCTCAACAGGTTCGCCGCCCTTATGCACCAAAGACATGGCTGGCCGTCAAGCAACAGCAAGTCAAGTCACGCAAGAACTACGACTACAAGTCAACACAAGCCTCGAATGTCCAAAAGTCAGGGCCAAGACGGAGTGAAGTCAAAAGAACGACTAGCCTTGAACAACATCTGATTGCCGCCCTCCTTCTGTCCGTCTCACACCAAGCAACGTTCAACCGAGCTCAACCCTCAACCAATTGTCAAAGGGTCGGAATGTGGCAGTTGACCATGAATGGACCAGGACCATGACTTGACCATGAAATGTTAGAATGGCCGTGGCCTCACCCTCGAAATAGATTGATTTCTCCTCAACTCTCAGATCGGTAGATTTGGCGGCCTTTCCAGACTAAGGAGTCCAGGAGCGGGCCTGGGATCCTTCAAGTTACTGCATCTTGAGCAGGCAAACCAGGTTCAAAATCAAAACTGCACTGCCCCCTGTTCAAAACGTCCTACAGACAAAAGGCGGAGGCAATGCCATTGGCATTGATGCTACTAATGCTGACTGCTGACTGTTTGTCAGTCAGCTAAGGAAACTGAGAATCGTTGCCATCGTCCACGGAGTCCAAGAGTTTGGACAGGTCATCCTGGGGATGGACCGTAGACGTCTGGCCGGGCTCCAAGGCGATGGGCACTTCACTGGGCTTGCTAGTGCTGAGCATCTGGCTAAGAATAGATCGTGAACGCTCCCCCTTCTTAGTACACTTCTGGTCCGTCTGGTCAGTCTCTTCCTCATCCGGAGAGGTGTCTAAGATCTCCCAAGTCGAGGAGGATTCATTGTCCTCAGCAGGTTGCGCTTCAGAAGGCTCAGTCACAGAACCATACTTGCCGAACCTGTTCAGAAGGGGCTGAGGAGTTGTCAAAGGCTTTGCCGGGCCCCCAGTCTTGCAAGGAAAAACGCAGGTGACCAATGCGAAGATTACAGAACCAGCAGCAGGCACTGACCAAGCATTTCCTTAATCCATAGCATCACATCCGAGACATCACATCCAATGACCAAGAAAAATATACTTAAAAATCGATGTATTCTGTTACACTGTCAATTGTGCAACTTACAACCCCACTGCTTCCAACACTTAGGAAGGCCAACTGAGGTGGCCATGTGCTGGCAAGCAAGTTTCCAATGATTTCGTTCAAGTCCGAATAGGTGAAGCCGCCGACTGTAATTTTTTGCAAGTCGAACCCCTGCAAGGCCAACAAATCCTGTTGCAATTCAGAAGTTCGCAAAATTATATTACTTGACTTGACACCAAAAACACTGTTTAACCATCCGTCTACCGTCTACCCTTCTAACCCTTCAACCGTGCATAAACACAAGTCCTCAGCACTCAGCATAGACTTGTTTGCAAAGTCCCACCATTTCACATGAGTGGTGATGGCGGACAGTGACCCCCTCACTCCAACACAAAGTCTTGGAGCACTCCCTCAGTCAGTGAGTGAATAATTATACAATGGCCAACAGGCGGTGTGAACAAACTTCAGAGTACTGCTGACAAGGAACTTGCCAGGTCGGCCAGGCACAAATCAGTGTCTGGGTCCAAGTTGCGGTCCTTGTTTCTTGTTTCGGAGTGCAGTCGCTAAATGAGATACTGGGAGTTTTGCAAGCCCAAGAACCTGGAAATCAAGAGTCCATAGTACTTCACTTCTGAGAAAAACAGTCTGTGCAGCAAAATCCACCCGTCAGATCCCTACTCAGTGGCAACGTCTACTGGACGAAGGCATTGTCTTTAAAGAACGACGTTAAGTTAATTCTATTGGTTACCCGTGGCTTTCAAGATGAGGTGCCACTATAAGCACCGGGGTCAATTGGGATGCAGTGATGCAGTGCAGTGGAACGCTGGCTGGCCCGTTAAAAAATGCGCGTGCACGCCACGTGTTTGTAAATGCTGACCGGTACTTACCTCCTTCCTTTGCCTTCTCCTCACACTCTCCTTCTTACAACAAATACTGAGGATAGGGTGGCTTGTCAGTCCGTTAATGTTTCTTTTGTTTGCGTGCTCTCTCATGTCTTTACACGCAACTTAAAATGCGGGGTGCCACAACAGACGCGTGCTTCCTTACCTCCTTACCTCGAACCTTACTTACCTCCTTTTCCTTCAGATCAGATTGCGTCAACCAATGCATGGAATAGGAGGTTTCTTGTACTGACGCGACCTTGATGCCGATGTGGCTTTCGAACTTAGCGGCTGGAGTTTTAACTGGTGACTGGGGACTCGTGACCGTTTATGTTTGGTTTTGCTTCTGCTGCTCATTCAAGCCAATTCTGACTTGCTTCTTAATGTATACATACTGTACTAGTACTGTAGTACTGTGTGTGTATTAGATTTGGTTGTCTTGAGCTTAAGTCTTACTGCCTTTGGTCAGCCGGCCAGCCAAGTGGCTAGGCCCTGGCCACTAGATGATTAAAGGTTGCGTTTCTTGAACTTTTGGTGGAGTATTTGGAATCTGTTTTGCTATGGAGTTAAGTTAAGTTATGTTGTGTTGTTTTCTATGGAGTTATGTTGTTTTCAAAAGCTGAAATAACTATAACTTATTATGTATTTTTGTTATGTTAAGTTATGTCCCTTGTTTTTGTATAAATTGAGAAATGGGTATTCCTATATATAGCTCAGAGCGGTTCAGAGCGGTTCCGGACTACATATAAAGGGTTTGAGTTATATAGAGCGCCGAACGGTTTGAAGCGGTTCCGGACTATATATAACTTAGCGCTTATATATAGCTCAGAACGGTTGGAAGCGGTTCTGGACTATATATAGAACTGCTTTCATATGTTCCGAACGGTTTGGAACGGTTCCGGACTACATATACATCCCGGACTATCCCGGACTATATGGGACTATCTGGGACTAATTGAGACTAATTTAGTTTCTGATGTGTATATAGTCCAGAACGGTTTGGGACGGTTCAGAGCTATATATAAACATCACTTCATATATAGTTCAGAACGGTTTGGAGCGGTTCCGGACTAAATATAAACATGTTTCCACATATGGCTCCGAACGGTTTGGAGCGGTTCCGGACTATATTTAAATGACTGGGTTAGATATAGCTCGGAGCGGTTCGGAGCGGTTCCGGACTATATATAAATGGATTGAACTTTGACAGAGTCAAAAAAATGACTTCATGATCGAATCATCAGCTTGTAAGTATATTATTATATAATGCTAGAATCTTGGATGGATAGGCAAACAGCTTTTGATCCAGTTATAAAGAATCTGGCAACAGAATCTGAAATCCTGAAGGCAGGCAACCCACAACAACACCAGTCACTCGACTCTACTTTGGTACCGAATGAATCGAATGACTTGACCCGGGAACTGTTTGTGTATGCCCTAGGCGGCCTGGCCCCTTTTGTTTGAGCCCCGGTCCAGCCCAGTCCACTGCAGCTGGGTCACACGCAAAACTTCATACAGCAAATCCAGGCTCGCCTTCTCCCTTTGGTTCAACCTCCAAATGTCTGTAGACCCCCAGTCCAGTCCAGCGGTGTAGCGAGGCCGGTCAAGCCCCACTCTGAACTGATCCTCAAGTGACTTCAGGTCCGAGGCAGCCTTCTCCGAAGTTTTGCCATCCTGGCGGGACAGCAAGGAAACACATCTTGGACTATATATAAAGACGGCAGGAACTATATATAAATGCGCTAGGCGCTATATATAAACAGTTTCCTGTCAAACCCGGGTCAGCCATGAAAATCGCCAGAGCTCCAGCTGGGCCAGGAGCCCGAGCCGAGCCAGGAGCCCGGAACCGGCCCATTCAAAAAGATCCGAGTGATCCAAGGCCCCCGCCCCCCAAAAGAACGCCCAAACATCCTGATTCCTTGTTCATTAGCTGTGAAACATGCCACGCATCCGGTCAAACAAAGTACTGGAAATAGTCCTTGGAGATCACGGGATGTGTTGGCTGCAGCCCAAGAGAACGCTGGACGGCAGCAACATAAGACCGGATTTGTTGGACAGTTGGCGAAGGAGACAGCACCAAGGAAAAGCTCTTTGTGATCAGCTGTACCAAGGCCGACATTTGAGCAGGCTCCAGAAGATCTGAAGCGACCATAAGTATGTAAACCCGTCCTCTTGTCTGGGGCAGGCCATATCGACTTGACCTTTGCTGTAAAAGTCATGGTGAGTCATATAGCGACTTCGATCACTGATCAACTAATCAAAGCATATCTTAATGCCTTCACTTCTCCATCTCAAAAAAAATGCTTCAGCCACTCTGCCCACTCTGTAATCAAATGAACTGTTTGAATTGTTTCTTTGTGACTCAGTGTGAACAAACCCAAATTTGAGCTCAGACTCTCCATTCGCAACACTTCCATGTGGTATCCAGGAATGAGCTTCAATCCAATTTCTTCACCAGCAGGACCCCGGCCGTGCATCATAAAGTCGTAGGCGGACTGGCGCAAAGTGAGACAATGTCAATGTAAAAAATGACTCGATTCAACTGATCTGACTGACCCTGAACCCCCTTGCATCCCCTTGCGTTGTTTTACTTCTTCTGCAGAGCTTCCAGAGTCTTGTTGATCCAGCCTAGAATCTCTGCTTCTGCTGGCGTGGCTTTGGAAGAAGAACAAGCATCACGGTATTGCTTTTGAAATTTGAGCAGTGTTTGGATAGATCTCTCATGATCACTTGCAGTGTGTGAAGAGACTTGGCGAACTAGGCAAGAAGCGTGAATCCAGCCATGTGGCTTGGCTCTGGAATACTGCCAGGCAAATCTTACTGATGATTTGGGTATCATCAGTTTGCAGCACAAACACACACTTCTCCCGGACAAAGCCAGCCCTACATCTGCCAGACCTAGCTCTTTTGCAAAGAAAGATGACGGCTTGACGGCTTGACTGGTCTTTTCTCGCAACGAATCACTTTCCTCAATTTCTTTGGCCACAGTATTGACAATACCTTCTTGGCACGATACAGCATCAGAAGGTGGCACCATATTCTCTGAGACCTTCTCCTGGTCCCCATCAGCTGAATCACTTTCACTGTCACTGGATGAGGATGAGTTCTTGACCCCTTCAGAGTCGGAGTCACATGTAAGCACAGTGCCAGCAATGGCCAAAGCCTTGGCCTTGGCCGCAGCCTCCTTTTTGGACACCTTTCGATTGACCCTCTTTCTTTTGGCAGAACGTTTCTTTCTGGACAAGCCCTTGAACATAGAACGGATTTTCACTTTTGCCTTCTGTGCAGGCTTTTGGTCTGTCATGGAAAATGTCGCAATACATGTTTGCGGGTTGGCCTTCAGGCAGTTGCCTTCCAAAAACGCCTGGCATCTCCATACCTCAATCTGAAGCTGGATGGAGTCAAAATCGTTGTTCCCACTGTCTTGAAGGTCTCGAAGAACATGTAGAAAATATTCATGTGAAGTCACAATATTCGGAAGGCCTTGCTCTGACAATTTGTACTCAGCCTCTTGATCGTTGACTACTGCTTGCACCATGGTGTGCAGCAATGGCCTTTTCAGCAAAACTCCAAGGAAATATGCATCCTCCTCTGGTCTTGCACTGTGGGAAAACACCAGCAAATCTCCTGGTTTCACGTGATGCGTTTGCATCGCTTGCCAAAAGTTCTGGACCATTTGTTTGACAGATTGGAAGGCGGGATCTTTCCGGCAAAGAAAGTAGAAACAAGGGTTGACGAGAGCCTGATCATCTTCAAGTTCATTGTCATTGATGTCTTCTTCAATGGAGGCTTCAATGGCGTGCAAGGTGCGGTCCAGGTGAGCAAAAATGTCCCGATCTGATGTTTGAATGTCAATGCAGTCAGGCTTGAGTGCTCCATGGCCTGGGTTGCAGTTGGACTAGACTAGACTGGACTCAATCAGAAAGGCCTTTCACACACTGGGGATCACACAAAGAAGCAAAAAGCGTTGCGCTGTGCAAAGAGAAGGATCTGTCTCCCAATTGTGTAGGAAGAGTCCACAGATCGTGTGAGTTGAAGAGGTCCTTGTTCACTGCAAGCCGTCGACAAGACAATTTCTTTTTTGCATTTCTCCAGGCTTCAGGTTCAGGAGTGGCGTTTTCAACATGAGGCTGTTCGCTTGAAGGCGGAAGAGGTGTCTCAGCCAACAAGTCAAGGTTGCCTTGTTGAACTTGCGCTTCCAAGAAGAATGGCTCACGCTCTTTGGCAGTCATTCCCCTCCACCTGGATCCCAGTTCTTGCACCTTCTCCTTGAACTCTGGTAAGGACAAAGATTGCCCAACCATGTTGGCCCTCTGGAATGCGTTCCAGCCTGACAGTCTACGTGGCTTTCTTGACTCTGCTTTCTCTAGGCGCTGAGCGCGTTCTGCAACAGTCTCCTGTGAAGTATGGGATCTGGATTGCTTCTCCTCCACAGGGGTGACTGGTCCACATAAACTGAACAAGTTACTTGCAAGTTCCTCAAATGTCAGTGCCCCATGGAAGGAGGTTAACACAAGGGAAAGGGTTGACTGAACTCCCGGTCCTGCTGACTGTGCTGGTTGCGTGAAGATGTGCCCACCATTTTTTGGATGCCAGAAGACACCGCCTTCCTCGGAAGTGTTTGCGCAGCTGCAGAAGCCTGGCACCAGCAACTTTGCTTAACTGCCGCTTGAAGTAGGGTCGTCTCAGCTGCAGTCCGGGGGTTCTTCACGGACTGGCTTCCTCGTTTGGAAACACTCCATTGAACCGTTCCGTGCTTCAATTCCACGGTGTCGCTTGTGAGCGGGGCCCATTCAGAAATGTCACGCAACAAACCCTGCACTTCCTGTCTCACAGCCTCTTGCTCTGGCAGAGTTCGGAGCCTGATGTCATCCTTGAAATGCTGCACTAAAACTGCAGAGAACTCTGCATCAAGACACTCGTCGCAATGGCGATGTTGATCTTGAAGGGCGCTCCATTGACAAACAAAGTCAGACAAGTTGAGGCCAATCAAGCCAAACAGGCAGTAGGGCGGGGACCGGAATTCATACTTGAACCTCCTGTGCAGGTCTGTCATGCACAGAGTTGCAAGCTGGAACACTTGGCTCAAGAGTTCGGGCCTTGCATTCAAGCCCATGTCAATGGCCTCCTTCAACCCAGTCTGCAAAAATCTGCAATAATGGCCCACCAATGAATCTCCAAGTCGGCCACTCACTGCATCCAAGAATTTCTTGGAGGCAGCATCCCGCAAATCTTTGCAATGTGGATGTCCGTGTCCCAAGAATGCCAAGTCATGATAAACTTTGGTATGTGACAAGAGTGTGTTGATTCCCGTCTCAACTGGTTTGATCAAAGCGTCGATCACCATAGAGCCCTCACAGAATCTGTCTTTGCCGACTTCTTCAATTACCTTCTTGAGACGCACTTTGTTCTGGGCAGCGTAGTTTTGGTCCATGTCCATTGCTTCACTCAGCAATTGTTCGTAGTCAGCTTCCAATGACTGAAAGCCCCGACCTTCAGCTAACAAAGCATCTGCCCAAGAAGTGATGTCTTGACTTGCCTTCAGGTCCTGTAATTCTGCAAGGGCTTGAGGCAGGAGTTTGAAAAAGGAGCAGCCCAGCTTGACATAGCTTGACGCTTGACCAACATGTTTCATTCTATAGAGCAGCGGAACATCATACCCCCGGCAAAAAAATCGGGATGATGTGGGAGAGAGCTTTGGCCACACACTCCCCGTCACTGCTGCAGCAAGGAGGCTTACCATCAGAAGGCACCAAGCACCAGTGCACGAAAGTGCTTTGTTCACTGTCTCCATTTGCGAAATGGAACAGGTCGGCTAAAGCTTGCTTGATGGTCTTTCCATTTCCAGTTGCTATGAAGTCGTTTAGGAGCCAAGTAGTTCGTTTTTTTCCAAGTCTCCATCTCTGGTGGGAACTCGTGCACCACCATGCCTAGAGTGCCATCTGAAATGTAATCGTGTAAAAAAGCCATTTCAAGGCTTCGTTAGTCTAAGACTAGGGATTCAATCCTAAACTTCTAGTTTTAACCCGCTATTAGGCCTAAAACCTTGGGGTTGTGGCAAGACAAACACGTTTGGTCGTTCAAACTCTGGAGTGAAATGATAAACTTTTAAGAATTTAGAATTCCCTACCTGGGAGCAATGTGAAAGCTGGCTGTTATTAAGTGCAAGGTGCGCATGCACTGGCCTTCCTTCTGAAACATGGACACGAATGCGCTGGCGAGACTTCTCCGAAAAGAATGTCCCTCGAACAAATGGGCCAGCCTGACTACTGTAGCCCAGTATGAATCCACAGAGAGCACTACGGGTCTTCGCGTCAGGCAAAGTTGATGGTTCAAGCAGCGGAAACGAATGCCCAATGAAGAAACATCTTTTGCTTTGGCACGCTTTGCGCGTTCACATCGCCAAGCGGCGTCATTCGCCTTCAAAGCGTCGCCCATCAGTACAGTAGTCTTCCACTGGCAAGAGCTGAGGGCCCTTGCATCAAACCCGGCACGGCGCCAAAATGCGCCAACACCAGAAGAAGTTGCTACACACCATGATGTGAACCCCTGATGAATGGCACTTGCCTTGCCACTGTTCAACACAAGCAGAGGTGTTGGTACAAATAGGCAGGCGGCTGCATGTTCGCCATCTTCACGGAAATTCACAACTGCCGTCTGAAAGGTGTTCATGATTGTGTACACGACGCTTCTGCCTGATTGAGCCCGTAGCCTAGTTGACGTGTCGTCTGCTGTGCAAACATTCAGAAGGTGCTGGATGTTGCCCCTTCCTTGGAGAAGGGACATCAATGCAGACTTCAAAGAAACCAGTAGGCTCCAAACGCAGCGAGCGCGTTCACGAGAGAATGCCTGCTTTACATCATTGTTGTCGTCTGCTGGGTCAAAACTTGGTTTTCTGTAGGATCCTCTCTGGTACTGGTGGGTGAAAAACCGCTGCTGCAAGCGTTGAGCATAGGTGGGCTCCCGAGTGGGGATCTTTGCTGAGTCAGCCTTTGCCTTCTTTACTGCTTTGGCAGCACGAGCTGGTGCTGTTTGCAATCTTTTTCTCAATGCTTTGCTGTCACAATGAGACTGTTGTCCATCTCTCGTAGATCTGGGCGGCTCTGCAGTGCATGTGACTTCATCATCATCACTGTCAGAGTCGCTGCTGATTGGCTCAGCCTCCAATGGAGGGGCCATGTCAAGGCCATGGCCATGGCGACGAGAGTTCAAAGATGCAAACAAAGACATCATGAATCATGATGCACATCACGAGTAAGTGAGTGTTCCAATAAACGACGTGCACCTCTCCAATCTCCCAGCTCTAGCAATTCATCTCGCCATGTCATTTGTTTTGTTTGTGTGTTTACCCGGTGGCTGCACTAGAAACGCTAACTGACCACACACCCACAGTGAAAGTGCAGAACGTGTGGAAACAAGGACACTGTTGGCAAAATACATGGTTTGCCTGGGCCAAACAACCTTCATCAATCACGCGGTGGCCTCTTCGTCTTCCCTAAAATCTTACAAGGTGGCGCCGGATGACGATCTGATCAAACCCACCTCGCCTTATAGTTCAAGAAGAAGGGATCACATGTGGGACTGTCGCCTTCACCCTTGCCTCCAGCATCAAACTTGTCAAAGATTGATTCGACCTGCAGAATGCTGGGCAGGAAGGCGGAAGGGTGTGATTTGCAAGACTGGTGGCATCAAACTGCAGAACATTGCAGAACCATTACTAGGTCTTGACGTGGAATCCTGAATTTCAGGACTCCTGACTCTGACACTTTCATGACTTGAACACAGGCAGAGTTGAGATGCCTCCTCCAGTAGAACTGCCCGAGGTCGACGGGAGCCTGCAATTGCAGCATTTCATGGTACTCTGTTCTGTGGGACAGTAGAAGTCCAAGTGTAGGTGAGGTGACTCTGCTCTTACTCTTCATTGGATCTCCATCTCAAACCAATCTTTCATCCAAGTGGCGGATGTGCATTGCACAGCTCACAAAGGCTTCTCCGTTTGCAGTTTCAAACGGGTTCACCCGATCTGCAAGTTGTTTTCGCTTGATTGAGGACAAGCGGGAGTAGGGCTGGCAAGGTGGGCCACAGCAAAACAGGTCCTGCATTGAACTGGGCTCAGGGAACAAAGGTGCCCAACATTCAATGCAGTTCATCTAACTCTAAAACTGGACCTGGAACCTACAAGATTCAAGGCCTGAACATTTGAACATCAGTCACTCAGAGATCATTCAAGAGTCGGAAAAACTCAGTCAAGTGTCTCCACCCACGCCTCACCCAGACCCTTTGTCCTCTTGAACTATGCCCTTGTGGCATTCCTTTGAGTTGTGCAGGTGGCAAGTGCGATCCGACGCATTGTCCAAAAAGACGCCAGCATCTGAATATATGTGGTCAACTTAGCCGGTGAGCAGTAAACAAGTGGGCAGAAAAACTAGTAGCTTAAACCTGACAACATCTAGAAGTCTGTCTAAAGGTGTCAAATGACAAATATGTAGAATCTGGTAATCTGGCGTTTGAAATCAAATCTTAGCAAAGTCGATGCCGTTTTTCTTTTCCTTTCTGACTTCTGACTGGAATGAAATGAAATGTAATTAAATCTACCAAAGGTGCTGTTTGGTCCATGGTTCCGTAAGATGTAGCGACGCTTCACATGGTCTTTCTCCATGACTGCAGTTGTCGTGAAGGGAATGCCAAGATGCTCTTCAATGTCCTTCCTGGGGTCAAGCCAGGTTTCAGAAAAAAAGACAACTACCATGGACCATGACTGGACCATGTCCTGTCCAGATCTGCTTTGAAACAATTGATTGACTCCTCTTTCATTTCCCTCTTAATTAGCAGCATCTCTTAAGATTGGTTCTGTTGGTCCAAGCCACATGATGTAGGTAGCTGTGCACCCGCCAGCGCAACCTTCAATGAGGGTCAGCCTGGGGTCAGGCACGGTGACAAAATGAGTGAATGGAACATTTGTGCACAACATCTCATAGGCAAGGGATCAACGACTTGCACGGTTCCTGTCATGGATTCTGGGCAGCTACCGGTGAATCTAAATGACCAGTCAAGATGCGAAGATCTGCCAGGTGGTGCCCCGAGATTGGCAGGCAATTGCATGTACGTCTTAAGCTCCTCGACCCAGCGAAAGCATCGGAGTGTCTCAGGAAGAGGAATGATCCTTAGAATGACTCAGGACGAGCAAGGATGTGAGGATGTTGAGGATGTGGCAGGAATCTCAGGTTCCGTCCCTGGTTTGCGCAAAAAAACCAACAAAAATTTTCCAGCTGAGACAAAGTCTCTCATCTGGCATGTAAACCTGCCCTTGCTGCTCCATGTTGAATGCTGACGACTGCTAGCTGGCAAAGAAACCCGCACTTGTCTAACCCAGCCCCAACCTGTTGCATGCATTTCGACCTGACCAATTTCCAACATCAGGTTTCCTTCAACTTGGTTGGCGCCCCTACTCGAACCTGAAAAATGCAAATGGCGGCCGTACGTGCATGCCATGATTCCAACCCAAAAAAACCACAGACCCTCAACCAGGACATCAGGACATCCCTATATGGAGTTGCACAGCCAGCTGGCGACATAGCATAGCCAGCCACAAACTCATCTACCTAGTGGCCAAGTTCTCGGAGGTGGTGGAGGCGGAGGAGGTGGCAAGCGGGCGGTATGTGGAATCGGAACGGGTGGCGGCCGTGGTGGTAACTTGCAAGGCATCCGTCCTGCCAAAGGTGGTGGTGGAGGAGGTGGGCATCTCATTATTCTTCTCAGTGTTGCCCTCTTTGGTGGAGGCGGAGGCTCTGGTAAATTCGGTCGAGACACTTCAGCAGTCTCAGCTGAAGTAGTCTTCTTTGACAGCCTGTCCTTCTTCTTGATCCTAATCTTTCTTCTCACCTTGACACGCCTCCTCTGGGAGGAACAGTGAGCTGAAGTCGTTCTCTTCCTTTTTGTTTTCATGTTGGAGCCCGTGGCTGCGCACAGAGGTGAACATAATCACTGTGATCAGTGATCACTGATCACACTCACATGTGTGCCCCAAGCCCCCCTTTAGAAGAAATAGTTTCTAATAAACTTATAGGAGTCCTAGACTATGGGGGACTATGGGTAACTACCAGTGGCTCTGCCTCTTTTTTCCTTTTGCTGTATGATGTGACATGCGCACTCACGCAATGTCCAGTAGTATGTCACCAATGTATCCTTCAGATCCATATCATTGTCGCCAGTTGGTACTGCATCAATTTCCACAGTACGGAAGCAAATGACAAAAGGTGCACTAGGTGCAACAGCTGGGCCAAAATATAGCCTCGCACTCATCCTGACTGGCAGGTTTTGGTTTCCAAGCTGCATGACGGCCTGGTAAAGGGCCCCCCTTGATATGTTCCAAACAACTTCTGGTCCTTGTGCTGCCTAGAAATTATTTACATGCAGGGCCACAGTAGTGGTGGTAGTAGTAGTAGTAGTCATCCCTTCACCTGCCTCAATTACCCTGGTGCATGGGCCTCTTCAGGCTTCATTGGTTTTATATATAGTTCCCAATAATTTATAATATATAGTCCCAAGATCCTAACAGAGAGCCAACATAAAGAGGCCCATGCACCTCCCAAAAAAAATAAAACAATCAACACGTGGCAACCTCCATATGTCCTTTGATTCCAAGTAGCTGGGCCCGCCCATAGCATCTCGGCGCTCAGGAGGAGGAGGAGTCGCAGCTGCATGAGGATAGCGAGGGGCCGAATCCAGAGGAACTCCTTGCTGATGCTCAAAGGCGCAAAGCACCCAGTCCAACTAGGTATACGCACCATAGATGGCCGCGTGTTTTGTGCTCTTATACATGATTCCTTTGCTTCAGTATTTGCAGGGCCACTGAGGAGAAATTCGAAGGTCTGAAGGATATGTTTGAACACGGCCCCTGACAGGGGAGAAGAAAAACAGTTTCCAAACCACCTTAGAATTACGGTTCAGCACTAGCACCTCACAACCCCAGAAACTAACAACACCTCGGACGTTTTTTTCACGTCTTCAGGAGTCGTCCAAGTTCGTCCCAAAAATCATTCGGCGTTTTGCCAACGATGTTCTGTGTTCTGTCGCCGCATCACTGACAGCACGGTTGCTTCAGACAGGGATTCAGCAGTGTGTGACCATCCTCTTGTTTCATCGTATTTCTCTTGGAAACGTTTTAGTTACAACAGATTCATCCCAAACACACAACCAACATCGAAACAACCAACACAATGTTCAAACACTCACGTCCTAAGATCTGGTCGTGCACCGAAGTTCTTAGAGAAACCAAAGAAACCAAGATAACATCAACACAAAAACCATCTTTCAGGGCATCCCGAAACGAAAACAGCAACACTAAGTCACTAAGCAAAGGGAAGCCGAACTGTTCAAACACAACTCCCTCATGGAGTTGTGTTTCTATATCATGAAAAAAAAACAAAAACGCCGTGCGATACTCATCAAAGCTCAACCCCTAAAACCAACCTGTAAAACTTCACTGACACCGTCCAGAAACCCACAGTCATAACCTAACCATAACCCATAACGTCATTACGTCATTACCATAACGTCATTACCCCCCCACCCCACCCCCCCAGATGTGTCTGTGTGTGCGTGTTTGTGATGTCATGGTGAAGCAAGCACATGTATTATGTGACCGAACCGAAAACGACGTAAAGAACAGTTTAAAAAATTAACAAAACACCACTGCCATCTATGGCGCTTGCTCCAACTACCAGACCTGGGGGCATGCTGGTGTCCAGTGTGTTTTTTGGAGGCAAGCTACATGAGAAACGATATGTTAGAGTTTAAGATAGAAGTGGAAGGATAGAGGGAAACTGTCATGGACCCTGAAAATCATTGATCCCCATGTTTGGCCACGGATTCTGATTGCTAAACCAGCAGCGCAGGACCAATCAACAGAAGATCATCCGGTGAGCCATCATCCATAAGCGACATTGCCAAGTGCCACTAGAACTCCTACGCAAACCAAAGCACAGAAGGTGGTTTTCCCAACCTAGTCTGACAAGAGGTATGTGTTGTCTTTTTAGCGGTTCCACTTGGCCCACCAGGCGCGGTGCCTTTGGAGTTCTTTTGGTCCGTGTGCTAGCGGCTCACAACTTGATCAATGCAGATTGGTGGAGCCTCTCTGATCCCTACACCAAGGCGCAAGTGGGACCCGAGTCGTGGAGTTCTTTCATGTTCTTGGAAGAGCTTTGGGCCGAGCAGTCAGGGTAGTTGCTTTGCATTTGGTAGACGGTGGTCATCATTTTTTAAGAGCCTAAGGAGGTGAGTTATAGAATCAGCCCATACCACCGCAGTCATTCTGATCTGACAAGTCAAATCGATCGGTTTACAGTGGATTTTAGAGGCACACTGGCAGGTGACAGTGGATGGAGACACTAGAGTCACTGCTGTGGTGGACGACTGCTACCTGGAAGCGTGAAACGCACTGCTGCAAATGTGCGATTAGTTGGCCAGGGATTTCCAGGCTTCCAAGTAGATCAGGGAGGTGAACATGTCAGGCCTTCTTTATGTTTACATATTTTTGTTATGGCGACTGTTAAATGATTGGTGACTTGTAGGAGATTGGACTTGTCGCGATGGATTTCCATGATTTCCAAACGGCCGTTACACCCCAAAGTTGGCCACTTTTCGCGATGGGCCAAGGCTTGGATCCACGTTGGGACGAGGAGCTTTGGAGCTTCGACGTAGCAGCCCTTTGACCTGGTGGGCAGCACTTCAGAGAACCATGTGTAGTGGCTATCCATCTAGTCATGAACCTGGAGGATGACTGTAGTTATATAGCTTCCTGTGTAAGAGTGCAGGTTTGCTTAGAACCCACCGCCTTAGCCAGTTCAGTCATCCACAAGTGCCACCAAGTCTCAGAGACTCTTCTGGCTAGTGGCAGTCTTCCATGACCCCATAACTCCAAGGTCTTTGGACCACATTGTACCTATGCGTGTTGGACCAATGTGAACTGCTGAAGCGTTTGCTATCTGGCAAAGGATGTGGCCCCCACAATAAAAGTCATTGTCATTGTCATGTTTTTTAAAACCACCATGAACCCATGGAATTTCATGAATGGGTGTCCTTGCCTTCCTACCCAAATGAGCATCGTTCAAAAACTAGGTGTTCATATTTAGTAAGGACATGTTCATAAGGACACTGTGCGTAAGCAAAAACCTGAAGTGCGTAAGGTTGCGCAAACATTTTTTTGGCTGTATTGCGTAAGCAAAGTGCGTAAGCTTGACTTCTCCATGTATTTGCATGTGTGCTTGCTTCAACTTTCAAGTATTGGGATACTGGGAAACCAATCAATACCAATCAGATGTGTTGAGACATGTTTGTTTGAGGAACCTATTCTTGCAGGTGATGATTGATGTTGGCACCAAGTAAAATCATATAGCAAGTCAAGTGCGTAAGCTCATGTTGTGGTGTTGTGGAGAAAGTTTGTGTTTGCGTAAGCTCCGCGCAAGCGCTTCATGTCCCCTGCATGGCGCGTAAGCTGAAACGTGAGTCGCGTAAGCAAAGCGCAAGCGTGTGCGTAAGCACCTCATGACGAAACTTCGCTTCAAAGACAGGTTTTGAACAACGCTCAAACGAGCATAACATGAGTTGCCCTGCTGGAACTGAGCCTTTGAGAAAGCACAATCAATGAACATCTACACGCATCAGGACCATATGTAACTCTTTTGGCCAGTTTGGCTCGAAGGTCTAAAAGAGACACACCGGACCCATTGGATTGGACCAGCGTGCGTTTTCATGAGGGATGAAACTAACTAACCACAGTTGCAGCAATAGTGTCCTTTTCAACGAAAGTACACCTGCACCAAAGAGTGAGCCTTGAACACTACCTCCACTTGCTTGGCTCGCAGCACCAGGCAGAGTCCAGCCTGGTGCGCTTAGAAGTCTGGGACAAGGATGCGATGCAGGACTCGAAGCAATATCGATAAACCAACTTTTTCTGACAAAGTATATGTGGTGGAAAACTTTGGCCGAGGATCATGGGTCGATGCTACTGTAGTTGATTCATCCAACACCCATGGTGTGGCTCGTTGGGGGCCATTTGCTTTAAGACAGGAATGATTTCTATTGTACCTTCGGCTGGTGCTTGTAACTGATGTGAATTGACTAGTCTATTGACACTGTAAGCTCTGTGAATTGCGTGCAGTGCTTTATCACCAAGGCAGTTGACTTGACATTCGGATGTAATTATTGTAATAGGTAGAAGGACAAACAGACCAGTCAACCGGAGAGTGTTTTTTGCACACCTAACTATATATTGAATTTCACTATCAGCGCTCTCATAAGGAACCAGAGTAACTCGAGTTCAAAGCCTGACAGCCTGAATCTTTGGACCTGGTTGAGTACTGTGCTCTTCCTCCATGCATTACACGCTACTAGGGGCTCCTGGCATCGCTACTAGGAGCATGAAGCTACTAGGGGCTCCTGGCCGTGCTACTAGGAGCAAGGACGCTACTAGGGGCTCCTGGCATCGCTACTACCTGTAGTCGTGGCTATATCTGATTATCTCGTCGCTTGCCAGGACGACCCCCTGGGCCATGTGGCCATCCCAGTGGCAATGGCACCCGGCGAGGAGCTGAAGCGCTTGCGCTTCGCGCTGGACCGGGTGGCGCACCTTGGACTTGAGGGCAATGATTTATAGGAGGTCTGGTGTAGTGGTGAATATTATGAGGATGACTCTTAGCCGCCTTAGCCATCCTGAACAGACTGGTACTGTTCTCTTCCTCTCCGCCCTCAAGAACTGGAACACAACAAGAGAAAAGTTGCTGTTCTTGTTTGATGCACACCTAAGTGATGATCCCTTTCACCCATTTCGGAATCCCAAACAGGAGGCTGGTGATGGCTGGGATTGAGAGGCGGTCCCCTTGGACTCACAATAATATGTTTTGTCACCTGGTGGAATCCACAGGTAGAAATGGAAAGGTTCAAAGCATTCCACTGGCAGTGCTTGAACGTAAAGAGATTGTGCATATGTCGTACGTTTTCAAGTAAGAAACTTCAGTTAACTCATTTGCAGAAAAGCTGTAACAATTGAAATGACAGGAGCTGTTGGAGATTGAAGCAGATTGAAAGAGATTGGAACAACTGATCATAGCAAATCTCTTGCCTTTGACAAACGGCTTGAGACACTTAGCCCGTTCTGTTCAGCGCTCTTGAGGCATGGCGAACTGGAAGTCGAGATGAGATTTCTGAGGCCCGCAAGAAATATCGAGAGAAACGCATAAGATATGTGTATATATGTATATGTGAATATATATATTATATATAACTATATCACTATAAAATACTAATACAATTTAAGTCATGTAATATGTATTTTATAATACATACATATAATATTGTATGAGCCTCATCGAGATGGCTCCAAAACTCTCGAGATGAATCATCTAGCCGTTTGTATGGTTCTTCGGAGAGGAATGACTCCTGCGTCCATTTTTGCCAGTCTGCCTCAGACCGGCGCTGCTCCTTTCTTCTCAACCTGCCCCTTTATGTTGGCAGAACTTGGCTGCCACAGGGCGATCTTTGTTGCATGTATGTTTGAAGTTGAAGCTTTGCTAGGCAGAAGACTTCGCGGGACACGTATACAACGCGAAGCTTGAGAGGAAGGGTTTGAGAAGTGTTCCTCATGTGCTGGTCAATATGATCAATACTCTGCCTTTTTTCAGGAAGCATTGGCTCTAGGTCTTCGGCTTTAGTCTTTGGTAAGTTGGGCGTTTTTTGTCTCGGACCATTGTCCAATGTTCATAAAGCAAACGGCATATTAGCTTCCTGGCATTGCTACTAGGAGCAAAAACGCTACTAGGGGCTCCTGGCCGGACTACTAGGAGCAAGTAGCTACTGGAGCAAAAGGCGACCCGTCTTGTCTCGGACACCCATAAAGATTACCTTTTTTGGAAGATGTAACCCAAGCATCCACCTTGACCCTTCGTAGAGAAAGTTGTCGCAGCCGATAATTTGAACGCTTCCACCGGCGCAGGGTGGAGACAGATGATTCAGCTGACTCTCTTCTTCAGTCGGGCGGTGCTAGCCGCAAGCTGCCATCACCGAAAGCAGCGAAAGGGGCATAGTCAGCATCGGACTGTTTGAGCGACTGTGCAGTCGAGCCATGAGGGACTGAGTCACAGGGGTTGGGTCCAAGATTCAGCGGCGCCCCAGTCCACCAGAAGGGAAAAGACTGCTTGCACATTGGTTTTTCTTATGTTTTTACCCGCAGACGGCCAGGTGTTTGAACGGCCAGAAGCGGATTATGCCCCTTCACCAGGAGCGAAGTAATGAGCATTCGCCTGGACTGGAGGAGTCGGGCCAATCAGGCAAGCGATATTATCCACACGGAGCAACGAAGATTCTCTCACAGGAAAGAGCATTCTTCACAACTGACTGCTGATTGAATTAATCAAAGATTCCTGATTCCCTCCCGTCTGCGCCGAAAAAACAGCCGCGTCTCCAGCGATGCCGCGGCCGTTTTTCCTTACGTGTCGCGCCCCTCGTGCGACTGCGTGGAGTTAATGTTTGGAAGCCACTGGCTCAGCCAGAAAAGGACTTCCCACCGAAGAAAAATGCTTCGTTTCCAAAAAAGAAGCGCTATGTCCCTTTGGGTAGGGGGAAGAAATGGTATACGTTGTGGGCCACGAGACATAGACATCACGCCATCATCCGTCGCTACCGTTCATGGTTACACTTGACACACTCAAAGGTTTGTTGTGACTGCCGGTAGAAAGGGCCAGGCATTAGCTGGGTAAACTTGCATAGACCATCATAGGACATACCTGCCACACTGTCCCACGCTATCCCAGCAAGTAATAGCAGGTGAAGCTACCGGTCACTGGGACAAGAGTTAGATTCCTTTATCATATTCTTTAGATTAAATTAGAACAAAGCAATCTTGCACCATGCTGCGTTGGTTCTTTCTCTTGGTGGCTCTCCATTCCTCAAATCCTTTGGTCACCAATCCCACGGAGGGAGTCCACCAGGTTCCAGACAGGCGAGTCCACATGGGACTACGACGCGGCTCAGATCCAGCGCGCCGCGGACCGTGATCGCAAACGGTCGCAGAGGTGATGTTTCGGATTGTTTGGCGTTGAAACAGCTGATCCTGTTGAAGGCTTTCCATCAATTGTAATCGGTTTTTACCCGTGTAATTCGTCACACACAAGGATTCTTGGTATGAGTGCGGAGAAATTGGCTTTTGTATGTCTTCGTGGGTAAAGTCTAGTTTCAACACACCCGGCAAAATATATGCATTTGAGTATGGGCCTTGAGGGTCATCGTCAATCTTGGATCTTGCCAAAAACCTGCAGAGCGAAGGCCTCCAGGGCTTAGAGGGACTAGATCGTCATGCACTGTAGGTGATCCATGAAAAAGGAACAAATCTTTGCTCATAATTACAGATTTTTTATTTATGTGATGGTTTCCAGTTCCATCTTTGGGGGGGGAGTGGAATGCAAGTTAGCCAAGGCCTACCAGAAGTGGTTTTCCTTGGGTGGTCACATTTTAATTTCCGGGATCTTGATGGATAATGTCCTTCCTGAGAGGAGAACCCTTTCCATAACTATGTGGACGGCCCGGCGGCTGAGCAACTGGAGAGAACTCTTGCTGACACTGAGGGTCACTGACGTTGATGTCGAGATGCCTAAAGACCTAGGATACTATTGACTTACAGAAATCTTACTTTTTAAGAAAGACACCTGTGTCACCTTACATAGGGAATGTCCAAGGGTTTGGCTCGGATGCTCTTTGGTTAGGGTCTCCTCAGCCTCAGCTCTGTCAGACTGTGGTGATCAAGACCAAGAGGACGTGATCTCTCTACACCTCAAACAATTCTACAATGTCATACAAGCTTGCGACTCGTGCATGTTCATCAAGAGCCTGCAACTCGATGAGCATACTTGTACATGTTTCATGTCTTGCAATGTCCATGGGTAAAGACACACATGCTTGCAATATATCACGTGCTGAATTCGCCAAGCCAAAGCCTGGAGGCTACAATCCAGACATTGTAGATCCATTTGATCCTAAAGAGGCTGGGGAGCATGAGGCATGCAAAGCCTGTTCAACGTGAGTGAGCACAGCCACATGCGACATGGTGAGCGGACAAAGATCTCCACTGCATTGAGGTTATAATCGGTGTTCGGAGATTATATCCACAGTATATGAGCTAGAGCTAGAAGAGGCTAGAGGCTCCTTTTGTCATGTGTTGTCTCCTCGCGTTCAAAGACATTTCTTTAAGCCTTGCTTTGAATGAAGTGGCCAGGTGTCAGCAGAGTGGTGAGGGCCTCCCAGACATGACCTTGAGATGATTCTCAGGGTTTCACGGAGGCTTTCAACTGGAGGGTATGGCTTGTAAGTACAGACTGTAAAGAGCTGAATTCCACGGATCTTTTTCATTTGAGGCTTTGAGTTGTAAGCATTCAATATTTAGCATCATTTAACTCCCTCTTTCACCCGTTTCTTCTTCGCTGGGATAAGCCTACTCAAGAACACGTGGTCGATGAATCATATGTCTGGCTGGTGTTGTGATGAAGTGTCAGCACGCGAGTCTCAAAACTTTTGAAACTACTTTCACCGCTCAAGATCTTGAGGTCTTGCAGTCTTACAAAAGATGTGTCTCCATGTGGGTCACTAGATGATTGCAGTGTTGGGTGCAGTGCTCCACACACCTCAGATTGCGAACCAGACCCTTTCACAGGACCAGAGTTACAACAGCCTTTGACTGGGCTCATGATCATTCGATTTATCCTCCAAGACTGGTTTTTCCTGTTGATGTGTGCAGTTCGGGGCGCAACTGTAGAAAATCCAGACATCCCACCAATCCAGCAGAAGTCGATTCCAGGTTTATCATGGTGTATCCAAGATACAATCTTCAACCTCTCCATTGCGATTCGATCCCACATGTCCCAGATGCACTTGGCGCCAGAACACCTGGCTTCAATCCCAAAGATTCGCTGGTTTATATCGTTTTGGCCGACCCTTCAACAAAACCATCGTTTGGGATTTGATCCAAAAAGAGTCTTGAGGGATCTATGAGCTTGTTCTGACAACTCGTTTGGCATCCACCTGCGGACGTGTGCCTGAGGTTTGCCAGCTTGCCGTCCGGGGGGGTCGGAGCAGGCGGCAGTCAGTTTGCAAACCAACCTATAAGTATGTTTGCCTTTTCCTTTTTGCATGTTTATCTTTGCTTGTAGGATTCAGAACTCTCTTCCATTCGGAGTGCAGTTGTTCTCAGTTCATTAAAGGAGAAGGTTTGCAAGTGGTTGTGGAATGGCGATGGCCTCCAACCTAATAATTAGCGATGGCCTCCACCCTAGCAGGGCCTCCAACCCAAGAGCGATCATCCAGATAGAATTTGAAGGTCATCAACGATTGCAGCTCAAGGGCACAAAGACATTGCAGTTGACAATGACCTCGGAAATGTCTCCCGCAAGAGTTTGTATACTGACTGAGGACGACTATACTATACAGTATATTTACGTATGCTCAGCAGCGACGCCTCATATTGGTGCTGTACCAGAACAACATATTAAGGGAACAAACAGTGCGCAAACACCTCCATCCAAATCTCTAGTTTCAATCAGTTCCGTGGAAGGCTCACGAGCGTCTCCACCGGGTTTTGGTTCCAACTGGGCTTGTTTCAACGTAGGGGAGCTTGCCACGCACGTCTCCTATCTACGTCTCATCTACCATTGCTAGACCTGCAGTCTTTGCATGGAAATGCATGGAGTCAACTCGATGCGTTTCATCTATGCCTCCCTTTTCTTCCTTGGTGTCCGTCCAACGTCCAACTGCCAGGCCTTCCAGACTTTGCCAGAGCCGCAGAATGGCCCGTATGGTCACGCACAGAAGACAGGCATCTGGTACCATAACGATGGAGGCAGGGAGGAAGAGAGAGCGCTCAAGCTGCACGTGTCAGTATGTAATGGATGATGTATGATGTCGATTTCCTTTGGTTGATATGAGGGGTCTTTCAATGATGCGATCTGAGTGGCGATCACATTTGGCATTGCTTGTGGGCATCTAGTCATATTTAGATCTCAGGCTGAGACAAATATTTGACAAGCTTGAGAGCATGGCTTAGAATTGATTAGTCCCCACCAGTGTGCCTCGCGACGGGATGATACGCTGCAAAAGGATGGGACTTCCACAGATAGTGTGATGAGTGTCAACAGGGACGATCAACACACTTTAAGGCTTGAGTTAAGCTGCTATTGGAAAGGTTTCAATAGACGCGTCGCTTTTGAGGAGGCTGGTGCCTTGTCCTTGTCCCTGTTGGTTGAAGTGCTGCTTTTGCGGTTCAATTTCTTCGAGGTCCTCCATGGCACTGGCTAGGCATGGCCATGCACCTCCGGGCTTGGACCAGGGACAGTCGTCAGGCCAGTTCATTGATGCCTACGACTACCCAGAGAAATATGCGGAGCAAGCCGCCTTGCAGAAAGCCACGGCGCGGGGCTGGGCAGAATTGATGTGACAGGAGCTTTGGCTCGTGGTTTTGAGTGGTTCTTTGGTATCCAAACAACACAACATTTGCCTGGGTATTTGTGGGGTGTTGTTCCATGCTCTCACCGTTGATTTCAAGAATAGTGTGGGTCTAGTTTTCAAGGGGTGCAACATGCACACCTCCAACTTTTGGTATTTTGGAGGCCATCGCTCTTAGGTTGGAGGCCATCTCTTCTAGGTTGGAGGCCATCGCTAGTGTGCACCTCGGCCTAGCTGCGAGCTTTCTTGCAGGGTGGAGATGTGCTTCACTTGTTGAAGGGCGCGGCCAAGAAACAGGCGAATTGGTGGGAGGCCAAGCCCGTCTTTGCAGATCGTGCCGGGGGTGAATCTGTGGAGAGACTCCCAAACCAACGGGTCCACTTCTCTGGAGATGTCATGTGTACTTCAGATTCCAGATCGATTTGCCGGACCCTGTTGATTTCTATATTATAACTGATAGTTGGATGTTAAGGTTTTCCTAAAAGGCAGCTGGACACAAGAATCACAGTCGCAAAAGCAACGCAGTTGAGGTTTGCAGCCATATGCCACACAATATACTTTGGAATTACATATATATATATATATATGTATATATGTATCCATTGTATCCATGATGAGACGTCCCCGGTAATTAAGACGACCGCGTTCGGATTCGTTTTTATCCACAGAGTTTGGCTCGAACGCACATGCCCTGTCGGGACTGCGGGCTCCTTTGCGGGGAGCACGAGCCATTGTGCACGTTCTGCCGGACTCGTAACCGTTTCTGGTTCGTGCTCGACGACTTGCCGGTTCAGCTACGTTCCTGGGCCGTGAACAGCCTCCGAATCTGGACAAGTATCCTTCAGGAAGAGGCCGACAAGCACCAAGAGCACGTTCGCTTGCAGGAAGAAGCCGGCAAGACCACTGCACCCAAGGCGAAGAGTCCGGCTTCCACAGTTTCTCCTGGTCCGGGGAGAGCAGAGTCGGCTGAGGGAGAGGAACGCCCCGACAAGACTTGGGTCAAGCCGAAACGCGAAGAAGAGGAAGCAAGGAGCCCCGTCAAGAAGGAGTTCAGTCCGAAGGAGGCCGAGGAAGAAGGCAAAGAGACCAGCTCGTCGAAGGCACATCATCGAGAACCTGATCAACGGTCGAGGAAAAGGAGCAGGACCCGAAGCAGGGGTCACAGAGACAGGAAGAGGGCAAGCAAGACCCGTTCGAGGAGTCGGAGAAGGCGAAGGAGGAGTTCGAGAGGTGAGGCAGCGGGTGAGGCCACCCTACGTGAGCGGGAGGCAGCACCAGCAGAGAGGAAAGCCAAACCTTCAGTTCGACCACCACGTACGCCATCGATATCACCTCCGGGGAGGCACAATCCTCCTTCCAGGACCCCGCCTATCATCAGGCCAGCGGTCAAGAAGTGGGACGGAAAGCCACCTCCGTGGAAGTTGCAGCCAAAGTACTTTGGTGAAAACAAGGGCGCAAAGAAGAGAGAGAGGCACTGGTATCGGGCTCAGGGAGACGAGAGCTGAGGACCAGCATAGGCGATGCCACCCAGGCGTCGGCCGGCAGGTGCATTGGAAGAAGCACCTCCTAGGCGGGGAGGAGCAGTGAGGAGGAGGCCAGCCGCAAGGGAGGCTGGTGAAGCAGAGGCTGAAGGAGAGTTGAGGGGTGAGGTACTACGCCTTGCCTCTACAGGAGTAAAGTTTGAAAGAGGAGAGAAGACGAAATGCGAGGAGGTTCCTTTGGAAGTTTTTCGACGGGGCTTGCCGATATGCCTCGAGGGCGTCTATTGGGGCGCCCAAGCGATGGTGGCAGGTCTGGTCGAGAGCCTTTACATCAGGACACCCAAGGATGTGGAGTTGCACGTGAAAGTTCAAGGCACTACAGAGGAGAACTTGCTCAGATGGGCCACCGGCCATCCCGGCCTGAAGCTCAGGGTTCATCTCTGCGGGGATTCATGTCCCGAGAAGCTCGAAGCGGAGGACCTCATCCATGGGATGACCGTTTCAAAGAGGACAGGCGAGGACGATCCATGGATGGCAAACTTGATCGAGGAGGTCGCAAGGCCGGAGAACTCAGGAGCAGCCCCCCCTCCTGGTCGGGGAGAGGGAAGAAGGAAGAGGCAAAGGGAGCAGTGCAAAGGCAGCTGCAGAAGAGGAGAAGTCCGAGGCGAAGAAGAAGAAAAGGAAGAAAAGGAGGAGCGAAGAGCGAGGCAGGAGTCCCGAGAAGAGCAAGGAGAAGATCGACCTGAAGTCAGGGGCTCGCAAGGAGTTGAAGGAGGTGTTTGGAGGGACAGGCCTGGACCCCGACCCCAGGTTCAGGCGTCGCTATGCCGTGAAGGCCCAGAAGAAGACCAAGAAGAGAAAGAGGGACTCCTATTCAACGGGGAGTTCAAGCAGCGGCAAGACAACGACCTCCGAGTCCGTGGAAGTGTTCGAGGAGCAACAGAAAGTCCGCAGGCTCTCAAAGCGGGCACCGGGGGTCCTAGCGGCCCTAGCAATGAGGGAGATGCAGACCAGCTTGCTTACAGCAACAGGCGGCATATGGCAACAAGATCAAACAGCGATACAGCCCTTGGCGGTCCAGTATTTCCGCCAGTCGTTGGCTCCTCGTCTTCAAGGCGGACCTGGTCGCGAAGGATTGACCCTTTGCTGGGCCATCGATCTGGCCTTACAAGGAAGGATGGCAGAATGCGTCGACGCTCTGGTGCAACGGCTGAAGTCAGTCGAAATGGTGTCACAGGGCTCCGCTTGGCAAATAGCGCAGCGGCTCGAGGTTTTGCCTCCGGAAAGACCCCTTCTTTCCTCAAGGGGTGAAGCAAAAGAGGCTATCAGAGAACAAAAAGAAGAACAGAAAACTCGCAACGAAGCATCCAAGGGGAAGAGCAAGTCAGACACCTGGCATTGGCGAGATCCTGGCAGCGAAGGAAAAGGAAAAGAAGCAAAGGGCAAAGGAAAGAAGGGAAAGGACAAAGGAGATCGAGGAGATCAGAGGAAGTGACCGTCCAGGTTTCGCCAAAGCTGGATGCCGGAGGGAGTTCGCCTTCCAACTATGAGGCCCCCTTTGAAGAGCAGGGCACGTTTTTTCCATCAGCCTCGAGGCCGAGCCGTCACGTCGATGGCACAGTGCTTGGGGCATCAGCAGGCGCCGGGCCGGGTAATCTGGCTGACTCGCGCCGTTCAGCGGGTGAGACCTCGTTGATGACCTTGTCTGCTGAAAAAGTTTGCACGCGGCCGCCGGTGGTAGGTGACAGTTTGATTCAGGTTGTTCCCTGGTTGGTGAGCGAGTTGCTGCAAGGCCCAGCCCAAGGGTGATGTGTTTCCATTGCCCACCAACACGTTGCACCTGGGGAACTGCACGAAAGCTGAGCCGGATGTCATTGGAGTGGTTAGGGGAATGTGCATGGCGTTGAACCTTTTTTATGGGGTGGCGGCTGAGAACGACTTCCACCCTACTTCTTTTGAGGTTGAGGCAGTGAGGCATTTAGCTAGGGAGGCTCAAGTGGCAGTCGATTGGCCTGAGAGATTGGAGCAGACTTCGTGGCAGGACTTTTTTCATTTGAAGACCATTGACTACTGTGGAGACGAGGTCCTTTGTGCACAGTCCACCAGTTGGGCCAATTTGGCGCCAGCTATTGCCTCTGTAGACCTGGCTGAGGTGTGCGAGCTGGGGTGCAAACACTATGTTGAGCACTTCACGGAGTATCTCCTACCCGGGGAGATGCAGAAGGCCATGAAAGGGCCTCGGGTACTGGTGCACGACGATCATTGGCAAGAAGTGTGCGAAGGCCTGACAAGGAATGGAGTGTGCACTATTCTCTCCAAGTCTCAGGTCCACCACATTGATGGCCAGCCCCTCCTGAACGGCCTTTTTGGCGTCAAGAAGGACGAAGTGGAAGGAGCAACTCCAATCCACCGCCTGATCATGGACCTGAGGCCTTGCAACAACGTCTGCCGAGGACTTGAGGGAGACGTTGCAACGCTCCCTAGTTGGGCGACCATGGGACCACTGCAGCTGATGCCTACAGAGGACCTGGTGGTATCTTCTGAAGATGTGCGCTGCTTTTTTTATATATTCCGGGTGCCTAGTGAGTGGCACCCTTTCCTGGCCTTCAACAAACCACTACCTCGGAGTATGTGGCCAGGGGACGAGGGACCATACTACATTGCTTCGCAGGTGTTACCTATGGGGTTCAAGAACTCCGTCAGTATAGCGCAACATGTTCATAGGAACATTGTGAGGATGGCTTCAACCAGGACCAGTGAGGGACTTCGGCCTGAACAGGAGGTCCGGAAGGACAGACCGTTCTCCTCTTCTTCAACACTTCATCGGATCTACCTAGACAACTTCGATGAATTGGAGAAGGTGCCCAAGGATTCCGGTGCACTCCTGAGCGGGGAGTGTAGCCCAGGCATTGTAGCTCTCAGGGCTGAGTACGAATCATGGGGAGTGCCACGTCATCCCAAGAAAGCGGTCTCTCGATCTTTGGTGGCTGAAGTCCAGGGTGCGATCATCGACGGAAGAATGGGGATCGCCTATCCCAAGCCCTCCAAGGTCTACAAGTACACGGCCCTATCAATCCTGTTCCTTCAGGAGTCCATGAGCAGTCAGAAGCAATCCCAGGTCATTGCAGGGGGTTTGGTGTACTTGAGCATGTTCAGGCGTCCTCTCCTGGGAAGCCTGAACCATATATGGAGGTTCATCGAGGAGTTCCGTGGCTACCCCCCAGTGATTAAGCTCCCCATTCCGGATGGAGTCAAAGTTGAGGTGGCCAGGTTCCTATGCCTAGTTCCTTTGGCGAAGTTGGACTTCCGGTTGAACATCTCTGCAGAGGTCACAGCCAGCGACGCGTCGACGACGGGGGGGAGGCTTGACAGTCAGCACGGGCTTGACTGGGTTCGGAGTAGCGGCATCGGAGACGAGCACGAGGGGCGACCTGGCAGAACCTCATGACCTTCATGGAGTACTGACCATTGGCCTTTTTGGTGGGATAGGAGCCCTTCGGGTAGCTGCAGATGCCTGTGGGCTAGCCGTGGTAGGACACATCAGCGTCGAGGTGAACAAGGCAGCCAGCCGAGTGCTTGAGAGCAAGTTCCCAGCCACGGTGTTCGTTGCAGAAGGCGTGGAAGCGGTCACCGAGGAGGAGGTGCAGCGTTGGGCCTGCCAGTTTTCTCAGGCGTCGCTGGTCCTCATTGGAGCTGGACCCCCATGTCAAGGAGTGAGTGGACTCAACGTTGACCGCCGGGGAGCGTTGCGAGACCATCGCAGCTCCTTATTTACCCATGTGGCACGCATTCGAGACATGGTCAAGCAGAAGTTCACGTGGGCTCAGGTGCGGTACCTTGCCGAGAATGTGGCCAGCATGGATTCCCATGATCGGGGGGTCATGACAAAGTCCTTTGGTGACCTCCCCATACAGATTGACGCCAGTGGTGTCTCCTTAGCACGCCGTCCAAGGCTGTATTGGTGCGACTGGGAGCTCAGGTCAGGCGAAGGTGTGTCAATGGGCCCCCTTGAGGGCGCAGGTGATTTGAGGCTCCGGAAGATTGAGCTCCTGGCACAGGTGAGGGTCCAAGATTACTTGCAACCAGGCTGCAACAAGGCTTCAGATGAACCCTTTCCTACATTCACAACCTCAAGGCCAAGGAGCTATGCAGGCCGGAGACCAGCAGGTCTCGACAAGTTGAGCGCTCAGGAAAAGGCATGGTGGGAGGCTGACTCCTACCGCTTCCCGCCGTACCAATACCAGGAGAAGTTGATGGTCACTGACGCCGCGAAGCAACCGAGACTTCCCGACATTCAGGAGAGGGAGGTCATCATGGGGTTCCCTAAAGACTTTACAGTACAGTGCATGGCAAAGCAGTGGCAAGGTTCAATTGAACACTTGGATGAGAGAAAGACTTTGATCGGCAATTCATGGAATGTGACCGTAGTCACGTGGTTGATGGCACAACTTGGAGGCCAATTAGGTCTTTGTCCCTTTCTCTCACCTCAACAAGCAGTCGATCGAACAGCTCCTGGATCATCGAACGAACTGGCAGGACTGCTTTACCGCCCTCCTATGCAGCCGGGGAGGAAGAAGAGCTCACCAGTCGGGGAGCAGAGGTTGGTGAAGAAGCTCCTCAATTTGGTCAGCCTCAAAGGAGAGGACATCATGTTGCAAGCGCCGTCGGAGGACACTCTACGCTACCACAGGCTGAGAGCTAGCCTTCCTGCAAAACTATGGAAGTGGCGAACTGTTATGGGATGGCGCTGGTCGGGCTCGCCGGAGCACATCAATGTCCTCGAGCTCAGAGCAGTGCTTACAAGTATCCGATGGCGAATTCTCAAACGACGTGCTTTCAGGACGAAGATGGTGCATATGATCGACAGTCTCGTGTGCTTGCATTGTTTGGCTCGGGGCCGGAGCAGCAGCCGGAAGATGCGGAGGACCCTGAGCCGAATTGACGCTTTACTCCTAGCTTCGGGGAGTCATGGAGTATGGGCGTATGTCCATACTTCGCAAAACCCAGCTGACCGCCCATCGAGGCGGCCTGTAAAAAAGAAATGGTGAAGAAGTCCAGGTCACACCTGGAAGGTAGGAGTAAAGCAGATAGGCAAGCACAAAGGCGACGATTGGGACCACTTCGGACTTTGACCGTTCAAAGCAAAACAAGAGCACGTTATGACAAAGCCATGGAGCGCTACCGCAACTTCTTGCGAGAAGAAAGTCGTCCATATCCGCGAGACGCTGCAGGCCAAGACTATGTCCTTTCGCACTACATCGAACATCTTTGGGAGACAGGAGAGGGGAGAGCACTCGCCTGTGACTCCGTTGCAGCGGTACAAGATTTCCACCCGTTTCTTCGTGGACATTTGCCTAGTGCATGGCGGCTTCTGAAGACATGGTCCGCAAATGAACTACCCAACCGTGCACCCCCCGCTGCCTTTGGAGGCCCTCCATGTTCTAGCTGGATATGCCTTGTTTAGCGACCAACCACTGTTCGCCCTGTCCTTGCTTCTTGGGTTTCATGGGCTCCTACGCACCGGGGAGCTACTGGGGGTACAAAAGGCGCATGTGGTGCAGTCAGGTCCTCGGAGTCCAGCCGTGATCTCACTCGGGTTCACGAAAGGAGGTAAAAGGGCAGGAGCCGCAGAGAGTGTCACAATTCGAGAAGAAGACACTTTGCGAAGACTTTGGCAGTGGTTGAGTTCACCGCACACCCCAACAACCCTTTGTGGAACACCTCATGCTTGGAGAAAGACCTTCAATGAGTGCCTTTTAGCTTGCCAACTTGACAGTTATGACTTCCGGCCTTACAGCCTCAGGAGAGGCGGGGCCACGATGTATTTTGGCCGACACGGCTCGTTGGACCGCCTCCTGGTTCAAGGGAGGTGGGCCTCCAGCAAAACGGCCCGAATTTACATTAACGAAGGTCTAGCTGTGCTCGCTGAGCTTAAGCTTACTTTTAATGGCACTGCACAAGCCTACAGAAGACAATTTCAGAAGTCTCTCCGTGTCCCGCTTCAAACTCTTGAGCTTCACCCCAAGGGTGGGCCAGGGGGACGTGGAAGGAAGCAGAGACCAAAGCGCAAAACGCGCAAATAAGGGAGCTTCGATTTCA
>CAXAMN010027728.1:353936-386552 GCA_963970005.1 Durusdinium trenchii
AGGTCTTGCATTGCGGTAAAAAAGGAAGAAGAACACAGGGAGTCTTTATACATATATATAAAGTATGTTTATATGTATATACATAGTTATACAATATATAACATAATTAAATATAGTTACATACATGAGCACAACGTGCTGAGGGAGTCAATCTCTACACTCCCATGGTCGCTGAGGTTTGATGCCTCCGTGAGTCAGTATGATGCTTATGGCAGACCAAAGGCGAATCGATCGAAACATGTGAAGGATCCGATCAAACCTGTTGTGTCAGTTTGCTTCATTTGTTTCCCGGGTTGCATTGTGCGTTTATTATTCACTGTCGAAAGTTATGCAGATGAAAGATGACTATGTTTGCAGACAGGAGGTCAGGTCAGTGATCTCATTGTTTCATCCGTATTTTGTCTCAAGCTTCTCAGTAGCAGGGCCATAATATGTAGCAGCCAGTCCTGCAGTCAAGACCGTCCTGGCAGGCGCCGTACCCTGGAAATCCGGTGGTCTTACAGTATGCGGGTTATCAACAGCAGGTGGGCACGAACGGACTGAGAGGTTCGCGTCGGCAGTGCAAGGGCTGAATGCAACTTTCACAGTCCGGGTGCAACGATCCTATCATCGACTGTTGACTTGTCCTGGGATGAAGCAAAGAATCACACGGGCCTGCAATCTGCAATGTGCAAATCTCACAGTCGCACAAGGATACTAATGGGCAACCAAGGGACCAAGGGCACTCACTCCAGAAGTACGGAAGTCACCCGGCCTTATTTTGACATGACCTGTCCTGTCAATCTATTATTTGGACATGCCACTTGGAAATAGCATAAATCCAGGACATTGAAACCCAGAGATGTGGCTCTCTTGTGAGGCGGTGAATAGCACCCTCAGCTGTTCGTCTGGCGGCTGCAAAGCCTCTGCGCAGTTGAGTTTCAGCAAGGCCATGTGTTTCAGCAGTTGCTGTGCCAGCTGGTTGGAAAAAGCAGCCTCATTAAACCTCCTGTTGATCCTGTGGCTGAGTGTCAAAGGAAACTAGTTGCTTTATTAGCAAACAGGAGGTGTATGCACTATGAAGGACTTCTTTGCCAACTAAGCCAAGCCCAGAAATTCAGCAGCGGAGATGGTTTGGTGATGCTTCTGTAGTTGGCATCTGTCATTATTTTGCATTGGCCAATAATGCGCGGCCTGTTGTTGTTGTTGTTGTTGTTGCTTTTGTTGTGGGTGTCCCTCTTGGAGCATGGCCATGGCAAACAATATTTTGTGTTGTGTTCACATCGCTTTTTAGATTTTAGGGTTGCTGCAAAAGGGAAGCCTTCCAAGAGCTATTGCCTGCTTTTTGTGATTCCTCCCACCACGAAAGCAGCCACAGCACAGCAGGAGAGCGATCTCCAAAACTGCAAGCTCAGTGTCTTAGAACGGGTCCCCCAGTGATGAGGACTGCAGGGTAGCCATATTTGCAAGTAGTGCAATGGGAAGGTTTCACGGCCATGCAGTGTATGTAAGAAGCGTGGAATTCCAGGAGATCCTCGATTATATAATCAGATAAAAACAGCATGCTATGTTTACGAAGCAAGACATACCATTGCAGTTCACACAAGGCATGGCTCTTGCTAGTGGCTGTGGGCGCCATGCTGAGGTGAAGCCGACGGACTTTGGGGAGGATAAGGTGGTGGACACTTTGGCATGAAGTTCTGGCAAGTCACAGTGTGTCCAACAGATGTAATGCCCTCCAGTTTGGAGCAGTAGTCGCTCCCAATACTTTTGGATTGGAGAGCATCCGAAAGAGTCGGCCTTGTTCCATATTCTGTCGTTCTATACAATTCTGTTCATTCTTTGGTGGAAGTGTAGAGAGAGAGAGAGAGAGAGTTGGCCTCGAGACCACAGAGGGGTGCCAAAAACGAAGGTACCTACTAAGGATTTCCAGCTCATTTCAAGACTAACTCATGAGTCTCGAGCGAGCATTGTGAGCGCAATGCGTACCATTTGGAAGTGTTCACTCGGCAAATATACTATTATATATATAGTGTTTTATGTTCCCAGATCCAGTCATGAAGTGAATGAAAGAAGTAGCTGGTGTACGATGATGGCAGGGAATCCATGTTAAACCCATGGGACCTTGTATCAACGCCAAATGGAACTGAGATCAGTCGAGCTTGTTGATGTGGTTAAGGACTTGTTAAGGTTGTTGAAGGTGAATGACCGGCACAAAGATACATGTCTGTGTCATGTTGCACTGGTTCTCAGCACTTGATTCACTGGCTATAGTGGTTGTCATTGGTTCATGTGGGCATTCCACGCACCCAGAATTAGACACCAAAAACTAAAACCAATCATCCTCCACTTGTTCACTGAAGGGACCGACGCAAGGTCAAATTGAATGCCTGAGGAATTCATCAAGCTGAACGATCAAGTCATTAGCATCAACTGCCAGCCGCCGAAGGTGGACTGCTCTGAGGCGCCTGGGGGGTCTGACTGGACGTTGGCGGTAGCGGTCTTACTGGGCATTTGTTGGGCAGTTGGTGAGAGGAGTTGCGACATGAACCATTACAAGACATCCTTCGTTTGGGTGTAGGAAATTGATTTTCCCTGCAAGAGAGCTTAACAAGCCCAGGCGATGATGCGCTAAAGACAGAGGTTTCAGGACCTTCCTGACAACGTCCTTGAGCTTGAAATACATCCTTGGAGGTACATGAAACTATAGCACCAGCAGGGTTCGCCCTTGTTGGCACCCATCGGTTTTACGGTTCTTTCAATGTTTGCTGTATCTCTTGGTCAAATTAAAGAGATCCCCAACCTACGGTTTTATTTTTTGTCCTTGTTTCCTTCTATCAGATCTTTCAGAGTATACGCACAAAAAACGCTACACGGCACCACGGGACATCCGACGCACTTTGAGTGAGGCTTCCAACAAGCTCTCAGATCTCTTTAGCTGTGTTGCTTGGTCGAAAATTGATACAGGTTGGACATGTCCAGAGCAACAGACCAAATTAAGTATGCTTCTTGCCGTACTTCCCTGGGAAAATGTAGGTGATTCACCTGCCATCCATGGAAACTTTTGCCATTTATGTTGCAGCTCGCGAGTGTTCTCAATCGACCGAAATGTTGGGGAGCTCACCGTTTCAGCGATGTATTTTGAGGTTCTTGCATGTTCTTACCAGGCCTTTATGAGGGCAGACCATGTTCTCAAATTGCCAGACGAAGAGTCAACAGCTTTAAAAGAATATTCCCAGGTTGGCCATGTGCCTTGCTTCGGCTCAGGTTGAGGACATGGATGTGCAGCTGATGTTCAAGAGGAATAACTCCTTAGAATTGATAGCGAAGATCTCTGATGCGGTGAACAAAAGTTGGCACCTCAGATTCTTCATCGAAGAGTCTGAAAGGTCCACAGTGCGCTGATTTTGACAGGTCCGAACACTTCCGGCACGGAAAAACGTTTGGGAAAACAGAGAACAACTGGCTGTGGCTGACAGCTAGTACAGTTAGCAGATTGGCGATGGTTTGTTTGTTTTGTAGGCTTCGAGACAAAAAGATAAGAAGTAGAAATTGAAAGTCTTTGGCGTTGTGGAAGCTTTTCAATGTTAAATATGTTTTTGAAAGTTGGCTTGTTTGGCCTCACAAGTTCCCATTCAGTGGCATGTTGCCGCACCCACCTTTGGAACCATCATCCAGTATCTCTTCGTCTTTGGCACAGAAAGGCAAATGCATTGTGTGTGTATTGAGGGACTGTGCCAATTTGCATCATGCCATGATTCATTTGTTTTCCTGCATTTTGCACAGTGCTCATCGTTTTGACAAGGTGACTGTGCCTACAAGGGCAAGATGCTCTATGCTGTACCGCAGGCCTGGTCTTCCAACATAATTATAGTAAAGCTATGTAAGACTCAGTTCAATCGAGCTCAAGAATCAGCCATGGGCCATTATGATTGAACATGAATGAACTTTAGATGGTTTGGGAGCCTCTTTTTGGCCTTGGCCTCTTATGCTTTCAAGACAAGGTACAATCAACCAGTCAAAGCATGGATCCTTGGTGAGGTGACCTGCATGGTGGGCAACTTGACGTGACCTGGCAATGAAAAATGGTTCCACTCCGAAGCTGTGCAGGCTTTGCGAAAATTGCTACCTCACCAAAGTTGGTACAAATTGATGGTTGCACTTTCGAAGAGGTGTTTGGGTGTTTTGTTTGCACCAATTCACTCAGAAATTTCAATGCGAGTTGAAAGTGTTTCTTCTTGAGGCTTCAGGGTTCCAATTGACAACCCTTTCCCCTTAGAACTTATGGCACCTGTAGCGGTCAAGTGTCCTCGCTCCAAAGCTCTTTAATGTTCTAAGTTTAAAAGCGGGTGATAATTGACCGTCCCCCACCGGCCACGCAAAATGGACTTCCCAATTTGACCACAGCTGATCCACATGGACGTTGCAAGAACAGCCAGGAAGAAAGCACGTTCTTCCTCCTGAAGTATGATTCAAAGGAACTTTGTCATTCTTAGATTCTTGCCTGAGCACCATGAGCGACAAAGGAACCTGGTTCCTGGCTATTTATATTTGGAGCAGCAGGTACAGGATGTGCAAGAGCAACAGGGTGCCGGGTCTTGACATAGCCACGTATTCCCCCGGTGTCCTCGTTGAAATGCCCTGCCTGGAAAAGACACTGAGCAAAAGACTCAAGTAATGTGAGGGATGAGGATGCTGCGAATATGCTTTGTCAATTTTCTAGGGTCGCTTCCAGACCGCCATTCCGATCCTGGGTACGAAAGAACTGAAAATGACGTGTGTGTGTGTGTGCTATTAAATTGTCTTCGCAGCGATCGTGGTTAGCCACAAAATCTCCACCCCTGAGCTGCTGGTCCTCAAGGGTCTGCGGAGCCTAACGGCCTAGCGGCCTAACGCCCAGGGAAAGAGTTAAGAGTGCGAACAGCACGGGCTACGAGCGGCCAAGCGCACAGCCAATGGACCTGCCGGGGCCGAAGGGGTGTTTGCTTTGAAGGGTGGGCTGGTGCAAACACCATGGAGACATGAGCCCACCCAGTCTCACTCAGGTGAAGCTTGAACAAATCCTTGAATATTGGAAGGTCGAAATATAAACATGTAGGTAAGAAGATTCTTAAAGGAGGAGATAGATGTTGGCTTTTCCAGTTTTGGCTTTGCCATTCTGTTGCTTGGCTTGAGAGGCAGCCAAGAAGGGCTCGTATACTACAGTGATACTACAGTGTTTGTTCTGTTGAATCCATGTCCGTCGCTACATTGGTTCGCAAGATTGTCTCCAAAACACACATTGTCGTTCAGTTCATAGTCGTTATTGTGATCAGCACCGTATTTAAAATTATATGTATTTATGTGCGGATTGTTCGTGAGCCATTGATATGAAGCTATTAGGAACAAGTGCGTCGCTTCTAGGAACAAGGGCCTTACTAGTAGTAACAAGAAGCTATTAGTTCCAGTGGACTGCATGTTGAGTTCCAGTGGACTGGAGATTTGACGATGTTCCGAGGCCCATGATGGAAGAGACTGAGGCGGTTGACAGGGAGGATACGTGTGGTGGATGGGTCAAACACAACCGTGCTTGATTTTGCTTGTAGAGGAGGACCGAAACGTTTCCCAAATGAAGTTTACAAAATGCAGAAGACTAAACCTTATGCGCCTTCCAAGCTATACATGTGCCCACAAGAAAGATGAATCACCCTCCACAATATGTCACTAGGATTCCCAGTGTCAAAGATCAGCGCACTGTTCACCAGGCGAAGCGTGGACTCCGCTCGCGGGTGAAGCGCGGAGCGCAATCGTCTTCGCGCTCGCTTGGCCACGAGCTTCCCTGACGGGCACGACGAGGCCAACAAGGCCGACGGTGGGTGTTGAGAAGTCAAGGCCTTCAAGGCCACTTCAAGGTAAGGTGTCTCGTTGGGAAAAAACAACATGAAGGAACGATTGGAACGATTTGGTCTTAGGATGTCAGTCCTAGTATGATTAGTATGGGTGTGGTGAAGGCTGTCTTGAGACTAGTGAGTAATCTCAGTTAAACGAGCATGCAAACAGTGGAGGATGATATTCCTCCAGGAAGAAATTACAGTTTTCTCTTCGTTGATTGAGGAACCGGTCTTCTTTTTTCTACTCAGGTGTATTGGAAACTTTTAAGTTGCTTGACGGGGAAAGAGATTTATATAAGTTCATTGCACCTTGGCATGCATGGTATGCTTGACACTGCATGCTAGCAAACGCATGCAAAGCCTGGCCCCAGATCAATCAAGCAGGAACTTATCCATTTGCTTGGCGGCTACAGAGCCACCCCATATTAAAGCGAAACATGACATGGACATGTATGTCCTTTGCATGCAGGGAAGCTCACGTTTATCCACTCTACTCCACTGGACGGGGTTCCACACCACCCAGTCCTCTCAGCATCTCTCAAAGTCTTGCACATCTGAACAGGTCACGCACCAATGTGGCAGGTGTCAAAAAGGCTCTCCGAATGACATGTTTTTTTTGCCACGGCTGCCACGAGCTTTGGGGAGTTGTTCAGTCACTAGAGTCCCTACCCTGGATCCTCTCTGGCGATGCAAATGCAAAAGGCATGTTTGACATTGCAAGACACCGAAGTGCTCGAGCTAAGCCAAGAAGACTGGACATCCATCGCTATTTCAATTGAAGTAGGACTGGAAAGAATGTAATCTTTGCGAGTTTTGGCGGCTGCTCAACCACGTGAAGCAGAAGAAGAAACATCATTATTCATTAGCCATAGTGATCATATCTTACCCGTGTCAGGAAGAATGTCGGAACTAGCAACAATGAAGCACTTTGGCTCCTTTTCTTCCCTCTTGCCACTCAGAACACGATGTCCGCCTTCTGAATTTCCATGTCGACCATCCAAACTGTCAGGGAGGGTATCAGGTATCATCCGTCGCCGGATGGAAATGATCCAGCTGTTGGCACCGAAACACTGTGCTCAAGGTGTTGGTCCTGGTAGAGGCAGATAATACTAGCGGGGAGAAGTCAAGACTCAGGCATAGCCGATCAACATACGTCCGGCGAGTAGTTGGCTTGACCCAACCAAAAGCCAATCAATTTGCCATGCCTAGCCATGGGCGAGGGCTACTCCAGAGAACAAGATGAAACAACAGGCACTGTATATTCGACAAAGCTGGTCTTCGCAACCAGTTTACATCTGGCCATGGTGACATGACACTTGACAGCCATCAGCATGGGTGTTTTCCCAGTAACCAGTGGGTCGACCCTGGAGCAAATCAAGCACCACCACAAGTGCCACGCGGGTCTATGTCAAGACGACTTGACTACGACATGTAATACCATGGTTGTCATCATATGACGATATGACATAATATGAATGCTGAGCCCAGCTTGTTTCTCAAGCCCATGGGGCATGAAGACCCAAAAAGACTTCCTCAGCTGATGGTACCATGCTCGACGACCTTGCACGGATCCTCGCAGAGGCGGTCCGGGCGCCTGGCAGTCGCTCAGTGGCTGAAAAAAGGGACTGCAGACAGTCGCTAGCTACGCAAAGATGAAAGTGATGTCGCTCGCTATGCATGTTTTGCTTTCGGAACATCGCACTCAGGTTGACCACGCTGAGAGCTTCCCCTTGAATCCATTGCTGTCTTTGGAGCACCCCGAGGTGCGAACGCTGTGATCCCACCGGCGGGAGGCGGACAATCCAAAGACATGAGGCAAGACCAAGTGTGCAAGGGCCTCACCCTTTTTCGGAGTCCTTAAAGGGTGACTTAGAGCTCTGCAGGACTACCAAGTAACTAACTGCCAGGACGCAGAGTTGATCCCTTCCACTTTCTAAATGTGGGCCGCGTGGCAGGACGCTCAGAAGTCCACCGTCCAAGAGCTTTGGAATGGATCTGCGGTGCGTGATGAGATTCCATGGGCCACCACCTACAAGTGGAGGCTGGCAAGCACCAGCTGAGCGACAGCTGTTGACTTTGGAAACCCCCCCAAATCTCCACACCCATTAGCACTTTATATCTCAACACATTGTAAGTCAATAATATGGGCTAAAACAGTGGCAAAGGAGGGTCTTGATTTGCATTTGACCAACCATTTTCAGAGGAGTTTTGCAGTCGTACTTGTAGCACTGTTTGCTGAAAGATCACTACTGCAGGTTGGATGAAGCCTTCGGTTTTGAAAGGATTTGGCAATTTTTGTAGATCATTCCAACAATAATGTCTTTATATGAGACAGTGACTTTGCTTGCAATTGTGATTGTCCACTTTTGTTTGTGGCCCAAAAGCTCGCGCCCTTTCAGTCAGTGTGCATGTCTTGCAGGGAGGGCTAACGAAGTGCCACAGCAGTTCCTCACATGACCAGTGGGGTTCGGGGCCCGCAAGGTTGCAAGAACATACATGAATGGTTTTGTATTCTGTCAGTAGCTCATGTGTTTTGCAATGTAGACCAAAGAGGGAATCCACTCATTCCAAGGTTTTTCCCTGGCCATGCGGCCATGTGGTGGTGCAGGTGCCAGCAGACCTTCCAGACACGGAAGTTGGACTTGGTGTGGCTCGAGGATTCAGATCAGCCGGTTGGAAGTGAGGAAACTACAAGGTGTCAGCTTTGTACCTTCAGGGAGGAGAACCCACAAGGAAGAATCTAACATCATATGGACCATGGCAGTGTCATTTCTTTTTCAAGGCAGAAACTGAGGACAGCATTATGTGCTAGTTGTTTTCCTTAGAACATGGACAGAAACGAAACATGCAATACAGGTTGGCAAACTGTTTTGAACGGGCATATCGCCTTCCACCAAGACCACAACATCATACCACAACATTCTCTGCAGCACTTGTTGTAGAATTGTAGAGTCGGCAAAAATCGCAAAGCATTCTCTGGGGGTTTTGCTCCTGGTAGAATGTAATTAGAAGAACCTCGTGGCAAAGGACACACAATTTACTAGGAACATTTAGGAACCAGGATTGTCCAAGCAAAGAACATGTTGCTTTGCCGTGCTGGTTGAAAGGCTTTACTATTCTTCAACCTTTCAAACGTCTACAGCAACTTCCCGTCCACCATTGGCCTCCGACTGACTGGGTCCGCGCAGAGGACAAGCAGGAGCAGCGGGAGTTAATGTCCTGCTGGCCTCTGAAAGCCCAACCACTCTCCAGTCGCTGGTTTACTGCAGAACTCCAGTTCCCTGAGGCAGGTCAAGGGTCGCAGGGTTATAAGGAGTGGGTTGTGGTGTTTGGGGCAAGATGTTTCGGAGCAGCTTTTCGGATCTTTTTTGTGTTTGTGACAAAAAAATAACCTACTTGAGTGGCAATTACCCCAGCGGGTACTCTAACCTATGGTCCCTGAGCATTTATAAAAACTCTGAAACTCAAATATATGAGAGTGGTGATTGAACAAGGTGTATTGTCGTAAATGCCAAATTGATGCTCCATCTCCAGGCTGTGGCACATAGGACTCCTGTAAGCTGTGAGCTTTGAGCCGATCCACTCATTGAAGCTCTGACTTAATAAGGAAGGATATGGAAGGATCGTGGAACATATACGTTCACTTCCTGGTCATGTGGAGCTGAAATGCAAATAACTTTGACACCTGACGTTTGGGCTCCAGGTATTCGTCCAAGTTGACTTCTGAATTCTTTTTCATTGGCTAATGCCAGTGCTGGCCTGGTATGCCAATGTTGCAGCTACATGTGAGGCTGTATATGCACCAATCTCGTCGCTTTGCAGCGACCAAGCGTGAGTTGTATAAGTTGCAAAGGTGCTGTGATCGCTTGGCGCAGTTTCAACGGAGAATCAAATTTGCGCCTCTAGAAAATATCACATTTGCCGACACAACTCTCAGCCTTCCGCTCGCAGCAATAGGTCCTTTATCGAGGTGCCCATCTCAAGGTGAGATTGAATATTTGGTTGGCTTTTTTGATGGCGATGGTTGTGTCAGTATGAGAACGAGCACTGGGCAGATTCGACTGCAGGTCGGCCAAAGCTTTGACTCAGCAATAGTGCTGGCCCGTTTCCGTGACATTCTTGGAGGTGGCATTTATCACCACACCTGTGGCACAGGATCATGCAAAGCAATGTTACAATGGGAGGTGACAGGGACTCGAATGAGACAGGCTGCACATGTGCTGTGCAGTGTTCCTTCCATGAAGCACGCACAGCTCCAGATAGCAACGAGAGGTACTGTTCCCAAGGAAAAGAGAATCGGAGTGGCAGAGAAATTAAGTCGTTACAAGCAGCGGGAGCACAAGCCTGAGCACATTTTGTGTTCATGGCCGTACTTGGCTGGATTTTTTGATGCTGAGGGCTCGATTACTGTTTGTGGATCACGTTTCGGACTCAGGTTGTCAATCAGCCAATTGAACTCCTTTGTATTGGAGGAATTGCAGGCCTTCCTCCACCAAGATGGGTTGAACAGGTGGTCAGTTTCGTATGGCACTGGCGGTTGTTCGGTGCTTGTTTGCCAACACCTTGCTACTTGCAAGCTGACACTGCAGCGCCTCTTGGATAGTGGCCTTGATGTCAAGAAGAAACAGGCGGACCTGGCTATGTCCCTCACCCGCGAAAATCACAAGCAAGTTCGTGAGGCCATGTTCCAGTTGAATGGTCTCCAAACAAGGCACAATCGCTTGGATGACTGGGGAATCGACCGTGCCAAAGAAATACTCAGAGTGCGGGAAAAACTGCGTAAGGCGTCCTCAGAACAATTCCTGGAGATGCTTCAAGTGAAGCTGTCAGACCTTTGCGAAGAGCACGTTTTGCAGAAGTTGGTCACCAAGCGCAAGCGCCTACGCCAACACATCCGGCAATCATTGGGAGAAGGCGGTGTTGTTGTCCCACTGTGATTGAGCTAGACAAGGATCCAAAGATTTGAAGGTTTCCGCGAATTCTGCGACTTCTTGCGCCGCATGAAGAGATGTCAGGGTCGTCAGTGTAGGCCAGAGTTTTGATTTTTTGTGTTCCGATGAGTTTTTTGCACGAACCACCGGGTCTGTGAAGATATTGTTAGTTTACGCTGCAAGATTTACTTGGAGGCGTTGGCTGAGCTGGGCAGCTGGCTGGACCATGGCCGCGCAGCCGCCCGGATCCCCTTGCTCGCAGCTGCATCTTTGAGGGTCGGCGGAAGGATGAAGATTGGAAAAGATATCGGACCACTGATTATGATCAGCCTCCTGTATGTTCCAGGAGAAAAGAACATGTTTGTTGAATTCTGTTGACATGGGAACGGTCCTTTCCTTTGGATGGGGTCCCCCCATTTTGAGACACACTGGTCAAGGATGTTGACACTGTGCAGTGTTTGCTTCTTTCTTCTATAGTTTGTACTAGTACTAGTATGGGACCGAATATATAGTATGTGATAGTCATAGTATATGAGCTAGGATCAAACTAGTGAAATGGTTAGTAAGTGGTCATAGGATTTATGTGGATTTATTTATGCATGTTTCGCTCAAAAACGATAACACCCTCACCAAATCCTGATGACTTCAACTGCACAACAAATTTTGACCGTCACTCATATATGGTTTCAAAGACATGAACCCCCAAGCTAGAAATTGGTTCCTTGGCTAGAAGCTTGGAAATTCACTGGGTCGAGAGTCCTGAAGCAACCTTTTCCAAACTTGAATGGCCACCCGCCAAACTAGCATGGTGTTCAGATGAGATTGGGTATTAAGTAGCAGTTTGTTGCAACATATGAACAGACGTGATGGAGCTGTCCCAGTAGCTGTCCCCAGGAATTCTAAGTTCTGGCTTTCCGGCTTTCCTTTCCCAAGTTCACATCCAACATCGATCCTCACAGCTCGACCCCAGGTTGTGAAACCGCGACATGCCGCCTGTGGACAGGCCACGGTTTGGCTCTGGGGCTTGTGAGGCGTTGTGGCTCGGCAACTTTGCAGACCAATGTTGATCAGGCTCAACAGATTGTATACCTGGACGACTCGATCGATCCGTCGTGTCGGTGGTGTCCGTTGAAGCGACGAGCTCAGCAATGCGGAGCCGCGTCACATCTTCAACAGGTTGTACAGCAACTTTCAATCCTGGCTACTAGCTACCAGCCATATTTTTTTGGGTGGATGGGACACATGTGACACATGTTCCATTTCTGCATGGGTCTCACGGCTAAAACTCAACCAAAATCAACGTAGCACTATACTTTCACTGGTTTCATGGACAAAGGCTGAAGAAAGAAACATACGTTGTTGACCAGAATTTATATAGCGCGACTTGCGGACTCGAGTCAGCCACTCCCCAATTTGTATACGTTTCACTTGTGTGTGCGTGACGAGTGACAAACCAAGGGCTCTGACGAGTATCTTTAGCCTGAATGGGAACCTGTGTCCGTCAACATTTCTGTGATAGGCCAATGTCTTGAACAATTACCTCCAAATGTATTGAAAAACAATGAAAACTGCCTGGAACATGTGTTTCAAGAAGGCCTCGAAAGATTACCAACAATGTGTCCAAACCTATGCAAGAATGCTTCGCAGCTCGCTCCTCGAGACTTCCACTGCAACAGCCCCAACCAGGGCCTCACAGTGCTCCAGCCGGGTGCCACGGAGCCAGAGAGGCTCCAAGCACTAGAGGACGCCTTCAAGGCGCGCGTTGTTCCGGGCCAACATGGTGGAGCTGACGACGACTTTTGAGGTTCTTTATGGGCAGACAGTCCAAAATGTGCAGAAGAGCTTACGTGGGTAATGGCAAGGAGGTCCTGTTTGGGAGGGAGTCCTGTCGAAGAAGATGGGCGCTTCATCTTCCGTACTTTTGTGTTTAGCAGGAGGTCCTTTCAGGGCGAAGGAGCTCGTGGGGCTGTTGTTACAAGGAATCAAATCCATGCTTTGGTTGACTGGCAGATCCTGCAAGTCGATGCAGGTGGAATGCAAGAAAGGTGAGACCTGGCAGCTCTACCAGGCAACGCCCGCATGGTAAAACCAGCACTTCGAGTCAGAAGGGCCACCAAGGTGGGGTCAACAGGTGGTATGGGGTGGTCCATCTCATGACTAGGAGTCTGGAGCCAAACACCTAGAGTCGTTCTGAAGGAACAACGCATGTAAACTGTAAAATTGCAATTTGAGGAACACCCCAATGACCATGGCTGACGTAGAGACTCATGAACACTTTTTCATGACGAGCGGGCGGAGGTTCATTGTTCAGCAGGGTTTATCACTCCCCTAGGCCCTAGGTCGACATAAATAGGGACCTTTGACTCCCAGCTGACAGAGGGCATTTTGTTGTGCACTGCTGGCTGGCCAGGATGACCGCTCCCCATCAAATAGGGGTGCATGGCTTGCCATGCTTTAGACTGAGAGCCTGGGCTATATCCATGCAGATTCCCCGAAAGCTCCATGTTCCACACCGTTTCACTGCACACCTGTCCTTGGGCCTGGCTTGCAGCATTCTACGTTGGAAGGTCGCCAAGGGTGTGGGTGTTGAGGAGGTGTATCCGAGCGTCGGGGCCAGTCTCAAGGCGGGAAGAGCACGTCAAGCAGATCTGGAGTGGATGGTGTAGTCGCTGGCTATTTGGCAATAGATCTTAATTGGCGGAGGGTAGATGTTTGACAATTCTTAGATTTCCAAGCTCGAATTGATTCAGTTTGCATTTACCATCATTTATATAGGGGGCCTGTATGGGGAGGCAACAATTTCTGTATGGGTCAGCACGGGAAGCATCCGCAGCATTCCGTCATTTTGGGCGCAGAATAACCGCTTGATGTAACTTGGTGTAGAATCTGTAAACTTGAGCTTGAAACAGCCGTTGTTTGATACCCTTTTTCTCACACCACCTTTATGTTGCAGGCAACTTAGGGTCGCACAGACCGGATTGGTTCCCCTGAACATCCATGATACATTGTTCCACCATGTTCCACTGGAACCACGACCCATTGTAATTAAGGTCTGTAATTTAGTTCATGTGCTGTTTTTGATTCCCATGGTGTGCACTAAAAGCTGTGGTTTCACCGCTCATCTGGGGCCAGAAACATCGCCCAAAGCATCCAGCGTTCATGCCAGGAGCCGGATCGTCCCTTAGAGCTGAAGCTCCAGACGTCGGGAGCCACGGCTCAGGGAGGAGAAGTGCAAGATGGAGCCGTTGCAATTTTATTTGCTGAAACAAGCAATGTGAGAAACTTCATGAAACTTCTATATTTGGATATATTTGGGTGTTGTTTGTTAACTATTCTGACTTTGCTGTCAGATAATCTATTTCAGGTCCTGCATCAAGGCGATAAATGGGATGTTTGATCTGTGAATTCGGTACGCGTGTTATTATCCACTCATTGGTTCCTGTCGTACTGAAAGAATTTCAGTCCCAGCACTCAGCACATTGAATGACATGGTTTAGTCACCTGAGAGAATGACGGAGCATCCATGACTTGCCAGGATATGGGGTCGTGTGCTGGGAGGCACTATCCACACGTGCCTGGACTCGATGGAGTAGTGCCTACTGTAGGGCAGGGAATGGCAGGGAAGTGGCAGGCTGCCATGATCTGAAAAGTTGGGAAAAAGTCACCCCACCAGCGGGTTTTGCGTTGGATTTGTGTGTTTTTCATTCATCAACGGCAACGTTCAGATATACTTCACCTTTTTGAGTATGTCACTTGTCGGGGACCGGGACCCTCCTCATTCAAAAGGTTATTTAGATGTTTAATGTTTACGTTGCCGCAAATGTACGAACATCGAAATGGATACAGTACCTCAAACCACCGTTTGCGTCAGTATTCTACCTGCTTTTGCTCAACCAACCAACCAACTGTTGGGAACCACTCGCACTCGCACCATCCACTCATCCACAACCATCCAAGTCCTGTAAAAGCTCCCTTCTACCATCTACCCCTGAGGTCGCAGGACGTTTGGATCACTGCCGATGGCCACGTGCTCCGCTGCGACGCCCGGAAGGGCGGCATCCGCCGGAAGTACGGGCCGTGCCTCCGGCGGCACCGAGGAGGTTGGAAGATTGGAGGTGGACATGTTATAGATATAGGGCGGACTACAAGGAACTAGGCCAACTGGACTAATTAATTCATGTTGTTTCTATCCTCTGCTCGGCACCACTTGGAATAGGTTTGTTGAATCTCCTCCAAGCTTCTAATTCTTGGAGGATGCCAGGAGGAGTGGAATCGATCCATCACAGGTACTGTAGTTAGTTATATAGTATAATCAGGGGGAAACACCATATCTCGGTCAAGAGTTGCACATATGTACTTCAGTATCTACTGCATTCTACCACGGATTGAGTATGTCCAGCCCCCCAATCTGTTTGTGTGTCGTAAGCAGTATTTATATGGTTTTGTTCATGAACTGTATCAAGAGAGTTGTAACGCCATCAAGGTAGCTTCAATGCTGTTCAGCATTGATCAACACCTGCTACTGATAGTCTTGCGGTGGAGGCTTCCTGATTGGAATCACACCTGCCACACCAGAGGCTTATGGAATCAAGGGATAGGCGGGACTTATTAGGCTTTATGTGAACTTCCCAAGAGCAGTGATTGCTCCCCTGGCTCTCCCTCGTTTGCGCTGAAAAGGGGAAGCAGCCGTGACAGTCTTCCCGATCTGACTCCCGAAACAAGCCCTGGATACTTGCGTTGAAGTCTTGAGATAGGGACCTGCAGATTTCAGCCTTTTGCTGCTTCCCAACATTTTGGGGCGAACACGGTGCTTTGAGCCATAACCGCCATAACCAAGCAGGTGGATATCTTCCAATGTTTCTTCCAGTCCCAGGCTTTGCCAGCAATAGGGAAGGGCTCTCATTCATCACCCAGGCTTCCCGAATGGATTTTGGATGGTGGCCTGGAATCCCTACTGAAGGACCTGCTTGGGGAGGTGTTGGTGAAGGAACTGTGTGTTTGGTGCCTGCGATTTTATGGTAGGAAGTTGTACACAATGCAAAGCCGAAGAGAAAAAACAGGAAGTGCAGTATCTAGTATGTATCAGGCAGGTTGCATGATGCATCGCCCGCCTTAATATTGGGCATTGTGCAAAGTGCTTCTTTATCTACCTCACTATCTCAAAAAGCAGCAGTAGGCAAAGTCTGTTAAAGGAACACATGTTTGCAAGACTGTGGATGCTTGCTGTTAAAGTGGCTCTTGTTTGAGGCAACCCCAAACTGTTAATCAACAAGTTCTCTTGCACCACCTGGGAACATCGTTAAAGCCATAAAGCCATACTTCAGTGGTTTGGATATACCGGACACTTTTGTCTCCAAAGGGTGTGGCAACTGTGGTCTCCAGGGGGGCTCACAGACGAGTCTCGCATACCGTCATGCCACGACGGTGCTGTTGTTCCTCTTCAGTGAACGCCTCAGGAGCATTGGGAGTTCTTGGTGACAGAGACTGAAGCCATTGCTAGGCCGGCACAGAGCGGGATGTAGTTGGTGATGGGTTATTGGTGGTGTGATTGGTGATGCTATTGGGACACAAGATGTCCTTGTTCTATATTTGTTGATGCTAGAACTGTCTGGATCTGCCTGATCTTTGTTTTGCTGCTGGTGTTGGTGCTTTTCATTACGCAGACATAGATGCATAGATGTCGTTATCGTCATAGTGGCCCAGACAACGCTCATGAGCATATATCCTGTGCACTTGATACAGCTGGAACTCACCTAGTGGGTGCTGAATCCCTGCACATAGAAGGAGCGTTTGCACAGATGTTGTCCAAATTCACTTCCGAGATGCATCACATCCCCTAGCTCATGTGAGTAACTTTCTGGTTGGAGGTTCCAAACCCTGTGAATAACTTCGTGGATCGCCTGACCCAGGTGTTGGGGCTTGGATGAGGTCCGAGTGGATTGGTTTTTGGGGATCCTTGGCTCAGAAACTGGATGGGAGCAGCTGATCTGAGGAGCGTGAATCATCGCGTGGTCATTGGATGTCAGAGGCTCTTTAGTTCATATTCGATAACAACGGCTCTTTGGCCGCTGTAACCCTTCTCCAACTCTGTCAGGAATGTGGCCACATCTTTTTCCCAGAGCCCACCAGGGTAGGTGAACCTTTGAACAGGCCTGAGAAGGGCCTTATTTGTACATTGTTAATGTTATACATTCAAAAGTTATTTGTAGTATTAGATCCAAATATTGGAAAAGCCTCACAGCGCAGGGCTTCCGGCTGTTGATAAAGGCTGCGCTCGCCTCCCTTTGCTGTTGCCACTAGGGGCTCCTGGCATCGCTACTAGGTTGGAGTCTGGAGGCGGTTCATGGTTTTTATGAGGTGCTCTACCCTCGGCCCTCGGATCTGTGAAGTCACCTGGATGGGCCACTTGGAGCGCGGAAATGGGAGCTGTGGCTATGCGAGTAGTATGTGTTCAATAGATGGGACCCGAGTGGTTGGGTGGTTGGGTCCGGTAAGGTAATACTGTATTTGTTGCAGAGGTCGTCAGTCGTCCACCACAGGTGCTGTACATGTGTTGCGGTGATATACTTCACCAGACGACCAGACGTACTTACTCCGCTGTAGACAATAATCCTAAGAACCTTGGGGGAACATGCGTGTCACCCCGAGGTTCCTGGATGTGTCTTTTGTTGCTTTCATGTGAGTTGGGAGGTTACCAAAGCTGGCTCTCTCCCAGTCTATTGATCAATTCAATTGGTTTGTGTGGTTACAGTCTCACTTCTGATCCGATGATCCTTCAGGGACACCACAGACAACTAGTTTGCAACATTTTGGACCATGCGTGATCGATCCTGGGTTCCGATTCCGAAAATGTACTGAATTTGTATGATCGTGTTGTTCTTGCAGCAGAGAAAATCCCACAGAACAGAGTAATGCAGGGTATGCTGAAGTTTGCAAGCCAGCATCAATGTAAATACTATAGGCAGTGTTTCTTAGGCAGAACAAGGGCAGCTGTTATTTTTGTGATTAGACACAGCTGCGTTTGCAGCTCAGCACCCATGCAGTTTACAGTTCCCAAATTCTGTTGTGGCTACATGTGGCTACAGTTTGCTGGTTAAGACAATGCTTTCCCAACTATAGTTTGTGTTCGTCAAAATCCCCAGGAGTTAAATTGAACGGGACAGTAGGAACAAGCATGAGTTCCTTTTGCAAAAGCCTGAGAAAGTTTGCACTAAGTTTGTACAAAGACATCATGCTTACAATGCTTACCCATTTGGGGTAGGAGCAAGGATGCTACTAGGGGCTCCTGGCATCGCTACTAGGAGCAAGAACGCTACCAGGGGCTCCTGGCCTTAGTACTAGTAACAAGAAGCTATCTATTCGAAACAAGAATTTGAATTAGAATTCAATTTAACTTTAATTGGACTTTAATTAGAATTGAACATCATGCAGCAATGATACATCACCTGAGGCACAGGAGATCGGATTCCACCACAACTGCAACTTCCAGTAGCCCAGGTGGGGTTTCGACAAGGTTCAAAAAGGAAATGAGAACAGGCCATGGCGGCTTGGTGTCTAATTCGTCATCGGGTGATACAGTGATAAGCGTAAACAGGATCAAAAATTGATGAGGTCATTGTTTGGAAAGACTGTTTGGAAAGAACATCCTGCTATACATATTTTGCTTCGGGGCAAGTCCTCTAGTGAGAGATCATCACAACATGGAGGACAATTAAGGAAATTGTTAGATCAGTTAGATCAGATTCATTAGCAGATTTAGAAAATACATTCCCAAATCAATATCCTGGCTCTTGTTCCTTCCAGTAGTAATTGAAATGACATGTCAATGTGATGTCGTGGATCCATGCAGCTGGGAGGGATCTTCACCTAGCCAAACTCCACAAACAAACTCTGGTTGACAGGCCTTCTTTGCAGGACACCGCCGACGACTTGCAAAGGATCAGATGGAACTGCCCAAGGCGTGGGAGTGCAATGGAGAAACCTGCCAGAAGTTATCCATGCCAGGTCGAAAGATGTTTCATTGTTTGTTTTTGCAAGTGGCACGAACCAATGCGTTCGATTCAAAGTTGAGTGTGTGGATCGTTTGGCGAGTCTAACCGTCTAACCCAAACATGGTTAGACATCACCACTCAAAGCAAAAATGTTCATAAGGTTTCATCACAGGTACAAGTTTTTTCATGCACAGTCAGTTCATGTCGCGTACTTGGGGAATGACGGATTCCCTGAAGCAAGCATATTGGGTCCGGATCCCCTATTGTATAGCAGTAGCACATGGGAACTTCGAAAACTTTTGGTTCACCAAACTGCAATCCCATGATCAAGGCTTCCGCCTCATAGTTTGGTTTGGCCAGTCACAATCTCAGAGGTGGAATCATGTACACAGCCTAGTGTAGGTCACACCCAATTGCCTGAAGAACAGCCATTTGTGAAAGCTTCACAGCTTGACATGAACTCTCACGAAAAAGAAAAATACATGTAGATCCGACCTGCAAGTGGGCTTCAAAAGTGTTCAATCTCCGTAACAATCAGGCTGCGGTCGTTTCAAAGTGTCAGAAGCTTGGTGTTAAAGATGGAGTATCTCCACAAGAGGATATACAGCTAAACAATGCTAAATCACATTATCATCTCCTTTTCAATTTGTGCTACCCAGCATCACATGGAGCCGGGACCAGCCCACCCGACGACCTGCGAGTCGAATAGGGTCTCGGCCTTTTGGAGGCGAGCGGAGCCGCAAGCGGAGCCGGGGGACCGTGTGTCCTTTATCGGCGCCCAGGAACAACCGAAGGCAGGGGGGCCACCGCAGCCAACCGTGATGGAGCAGTGGTGCAGCAATGTTGACTGTTGATCAATAAAAACACGTTTTTAGATTGCCAACTGTAAAGCCTCTTCATATGAGAGTTAAAATATTATCAACCGGATGAACCCTCAGGAGAATTCTTGGCCGAGCACGGCACTGAGCTTGGAAGTGCCAAAGATGCACTTGGCGACGGCGCAGATGCTTCAGGACCAAAAGTCTGGATGCTTCGGAGGCCTTGGACAACATTTCTTTCATGCGCTCGGTCCTTTCAAGGGACGTAAAGACAACCTTTTGTTACTCCCCTTCTAAACTTGTCATAGCATAGGCAGACTGGGACAAACAACGAGTTAGATGTACAGATTCATACTGTAATTCTTACTGCGTTTCCAGATTGCTCGGAATTGTTAAAGGTCTCCGGTGCCTTTGAGTGTCCTGCTTTTGGGTGTCCTACTTTGACGTTGTGATTCCGCCTTGATCAGCATCAAATTTTGAGCATCTCCATACACCCATACACACCAGCATCTAATAGCAAAAGCATCAGCCAAAGGAAGCCTTCATGAACTTGAGCTGGCCAAACTTGCACCAGAAACAGTGGCTGTCAAACGAATATATATATATATACTTCTATAGTCTTATTGTTTTGGGTGCTTAATGCGAGTAGTTTTGCTTACTGTTTTGACTTAACCTACCTTCCTTCCTACCTTCGAGCCTACTCTATCAGGAGCTGTCCACTGACCAGTGATATACCCTCCCTCACACAAAGATAGGACCCAACTGGTACAGACATAGGACCCCACTGGTGCAGACATAGTTGGATGTTTTGCTTGGATTCTTGCCAGAGGATAATTGCCAGAGGATTTTATGTTAGCTTCCAGAGCTTTGAAGTATTGTTTTCTTTAGCGCTTCAAATATTTTGGAGCTGATGCCGATTTTGTGACCGAGAGAGCTGCTGCTTGCTGCAGCCGCGAGACTAGGGCAGGAGCCTTAAGAGTGTGATGCCAGTGAAATGCCAACAGATGCGGAGATACAGAGATACATAGTATGTTTTGCTTGATACGGGACATCCCAAGATACGTAAGATGCATTGAGCAAAAGCTTAGCAGGTTGAGCAAGCTCACACATGGGCATCAGCAAGTTCATCAGTGAGAAGGGGCTGACATGTTCGAGATTCCTGACACCGACAAAACTTAGGACTCCACATGACAATGTTAAAATTTAGAGCGAAGATCTCAAAACTAGGGTGCACGTGGTCCAAGGTCGAAGGAAAATAAGTATCCCAGTATCCCTGTTCCAAGGTGTTTGAGGTCAGACTGCATTCACAGATGCACTAGATGGGGCTGGGAAGGACATGCTGTGCCACTCAGGATGTGATGTTTCTTAGCCAATCCAAGCCACTGGGCATTCCTGTGTAGGGATATGTAACCAACATCTGGCTGTCCGGGAGGTTCACACAGGAAGAAGCCGTGAGGTGCACCGCAATCGCCCCCCAGAAAGGAAAGCCCCTTTCAACACAGTATGTTTTGACATAACAGCTGTACACTTTTGCTAGCAGCCGCGCACTGTCACTTCAACCAACTCTTCGGGACGACCCCAAATGAAGTAAAATCCTTCCTGGAGGCCTGCAGGAAGATCAGTTGCCCACTTCCCCTTCGTTTTCGTCAGTGGCTTGTGTCTACTACTTTCTGATGTAACGCTCAACTGCTGTGGGCGGCTACGCCACCAACGCTCAGTGCTGTGCCGAGTGCCAAGGTGATTCAGCAATGGCCAGCTTCTTTCAACCCAGGCAGCAGCCTTATGCGATCATGACTACATGACTACACGTTGTGGGGATTTAAGATGCAAGGAAGTGTTGGCACACAGGTTTTGCCTCGTGGTCCAAGATGCTATGGAGCTGAGGTACCCAAACAACCAGCCAGCTGTTAATTCCAACACACCCTGTACAACCAGCTATAAAGCAAGCATTCATTAACTTCTCGGTGCAACAAGAGGAACACCGAGACCACTGCAATGACAAATCCTATAAAGATATACTTAAATTATCTTAAAATAAAAGACACTAATAGTATTGCGCATGTAGCGAACCAGAAAAGGCTAGTTGCACCAGACCTAGCCATGGTGACATCCCGCCACCCCGTGTGTAACCCCTGCAACTGTGTCCAGGAGGTCGAAGGATGACAAAGTACCACAGGTGCCTTCTGCAGCGGAGTCTCAGTCGAGCGAAGGTGGGCTTAGCCATGTAAATTCCAGTGGATCCACTACAAAATAGAAGCTAAACAGGTGGATCTACTGTAAGTTTTGTTGTAATTCGTGTGAATTCGTGCTCAAGACACATTTTGGGTCTTCATCTATAGTTGGTGGAATTCTTAGCTTTGACTCGGATTGAGTAGTTGAATGGCAGTGGCAGCCAGGGCTTTGGAGACTTTGGGGTTTTAGATGTTTCCCTGTCAGCAAAATCTGTCATGCGAAGACACCCTGGATTTTCCAGAAAGGCTTCAAAAGGGCGTAGGCATAGGTAAATTGATGTAAATTGGCAAAGGACAACCATCAGATCCAGAATCTTTTGGTTGGCTGTATTTTTTGTGATTATTAGATGTTTGTTGGGGTTCCCAGTGCTCCAACTGACCCTAGAATATGATTGAATATCGGTTATCATATTTAAGATCAACAGTTTACAGTCATTGAGTTTCGAGGAGGCTCCTTGGAGGTGGTAAGGTCCAAGCTGCTTAAAACAGTGCTGGTACTGTTTTTGGGCGTTTGTGATGTATAATGTTCGATGGGCTCCTGGTCCTTTGAGTCTTTGCGGGGACACCTCAGAGGTCGCAATATGATGTTTGTGAACGTGTCAGTAAGCGGGGTTGGGAAGGAAGATGTCCACCCTGTTCAACATGAAGGTCAACAACCACCTGGGTAAAGACCGTAAGTACCAGCAAATTACTCTAGACTGTGGGATGGGATTGGTGAGCAGGGGTGTCCACGAGTCCGTTAATGTTCAAGATGCTTGCACTTGTTCGTCTATATACAATTTGGGCTGACATGAGAGGACTAGCCACACGGCAGAAGTCAGAAGTCGCATTGCCATGCGTCAAAGCACGTTAACATTTGCATATGTGTGCGCGGGGCACACCACATGCAACGGTTGACCGAGCCGCCAGGAATCTCAAAAGGTCAGGACCTCAGGGGAGCCTCTCACAGGAGGCATTTGGAGGGCAACTGGGAAAACTTGACCCTGTAATGACACTCCGAAGCTGGCCTAGCCGCCTAGCCATCGATAGCCATCAACTAGTTACTACTTCAGGAATATCATCTTCAAAGCTGAAGAACCGCAGAGGTGACAGAGGTGGAAAGAAACATGAGCAAAGCCTACACTTTTCTGGTCCCTTGATTCTGCCCAGAAGTTTTCATACAGGAGGCAAATTTCAGAGTCAATTGAGCGGAGGCATCCACAGGGATCGTCGACTGTGTTGACTTGCTTTTGTGCAAGGCTTCAGGATCCAACGATCACTCCAGACCTTGATTGTCCAGCATCCAGTTCAGATGAGTACGGCTCACATGGGCATCCCCACGGACGAAGCACAACAACTTAGCCTCCAGTGAGATACACCCATTAAGTTTCCTTATGAACTATGAACTAGGGTTTCATCCCGAGTCCAGAACCCACTTATCAACTTGTCCTCGTCATGCTCCATGTCACAAGGATTGGACGGTGCAGCTTACACCCTTCTTTGCAGACTGACAGTGAATTTGAGCATAGATGATGCCCAAAGATGATGTATTGTCGGTACACACTAATGATGACATTGGCATACATTGGCAGTCTTCTTGTTTGCTACAGCAACCTCTTCAGGTGACAACTGACAAGAACCTCTCATCTACAGCCAGTTCAACACTTGTGGAAGAAACAGCAGGGCCCTCATGCTCTCGCCCTTGTGACAAGCGGTGATTGGTCGATTGGTAGCTCTCGCTCTCAGCTCAACGGTCCATGACCGAATCTCGCAACCATGAAGCCCTTCTTCGTTTGCGCTGGTGCCAGTGTGATCCAGGCGCCCCAGTGGTCTGCTGTGCCTTGGTCAGTGGTTAGAGGGTGTGAAACAAGACAAGAACAGCAAAGGAAGAAGAACAGGATAGGAGAAATCCACAGGTTTACACTCCGTAAGATCTACCAAGTATTTTCGATGCAGGGTGTTTCAATATGTTTCAAGCAGTGATTCAAGCATTTTAGCCATGAGCCAGTAAGTCCCCTCAGTTGTCACTTTCTGACCAAACCGGCGGTCAAGAAATTGTCCATCTTTGGTTTGCTTTTGTCAATTACATACATCAGTGGCATGATCGCAGGTCGTTCAGTGGCTGCATTTGAAGTGCCTAACTTGGGAAATCGGTGCCCTCTATGGGAGTGGTCGGTGTTGGAAGTCCTCTACTTGAATGCATGACCAGTGCGGGTCTACTGTTCATCTTAGGTGAAGAACATGGTGGACTCCTGGGTAGACTTGGAGCTGAAGCAGTCGCGCGTGCTGCTGAGCCAACATATTATGGAGCAGTGGAATATGTCCGACGGGAGAGAAAGGGTTGCCCACGAAGTATAGATGATTTTTGTTGCTGATTGAATTTTGCCGTTTCATATTCTGAGCGCAATTGCACACAGATGGTTTATTTCCCGACAGATCAGACACGGCTTTTACCGCACTGCTATAGGTAGAGCAACAGATCCCGAGGTTGGCAAAGTTATACAACGCAATTCTGGATGCTGATGCACTTGAGGAACATATACAGGTGGGGTGTTCATTTGCAGCAGGAGGTGCTCATGTGCTGTCACTCGTACATTTTTTGAAGGGAGTGTTGGGGTCGCCAAATTACAGGTCACACGGGATTCTTGGACCATGGTTCGCTCGGCTGGTAGCTTGCTTGACACCTTGGTTCGCCTGGTGTTTCGGCGCTCAGAGCAAAAATTCTTCGCATGTGGGATAATGTCAGAAGCGACTGTATCGCCAAACCGGTGAAGGCGCACTGTCTTCACTTCAGGATTCGAAGCTCCACCATTCCTGTAACGTAGGAATAGTTGCCAAGCATCTCGTTGACAGCATGGACAACCAACAACTGCATGGGATTCCCTGGTATTTCTTCCGGAGGGAACCTAGGACAAACGGATTGGAATTGTTCAATGGAGCGCGGGGAGATTGGTTGCTTTGGTTGTTCACGGATGTAAGCACCAGGTTTGTCGGTCCACGCATTCCTATGGTTTCCCCTCTGCCATCTTCCAGGACTGCGCGTTCGGAGTCCTGGTGGTGATGATGATCGCTGTGCGATCCATTGATTATGATTATGGCCAGGTGCGAATACGAAGAACATGAACGGGGCCTACGAGATGTTCTGTCAATAAAGTTGGACCAGTGAACTTGTTGAAACATGAATGCTGGAAAAGTGTTCTCTCCTGAGCATTCAAGAGGCTTGCAATATCGCAATATCATGATCGGGTGAAAAAAAGCCTCAAATCGTCTCAAACCCTCATGAGAACCAGGACAAAAGCTCTCAGCCCAAATGCCAAATTCGATGTCAGAGGAGCTTTGACAGGATTTTGTACACAAAGCAATGCGTAACATCAACACCCAAATCCCCCATCACCCCAAAAAAATTCATCCCGCCAAAAAAAAATGAAAGTTTACAGTATTGGCCAAGGTGCTATGGAAGTGGTCCGCCATCACGTTAGACGCCGGAACCCACCGATGCCTAATCGGATATTCAGCCGGCAAGTGGTCCCCGGACATCATGTTCCATCCGGCCCAAAACTCCAGAAAGGAAACACAAACCTGCTCAGCAATCAACTCACAACCTCTCAGCCAATCCAAAACCAATTTCACAATTTCCTTCCCAAAGATCTTTGCGTTGCTAGTTTGTACGTACAAGAATGTTCTTTGCACCAACCGGGAGACTTGTCCCACATCTTAGCGTCAGGTGGGTTTCTGAGATGTTTCTCTTGATCAGTCAACATCAAAGGTTTCAACATTCACTTTTGAGGAATCGTGTCCAGCAATCCACTGGTGAATTCTTGACCCAGGAGGACTGCGACTCAAGTGCTGCTTGTCCAGAATAATTTGCGCGTTTTGTTTGACCAGCGATCTGTTCAGGTCGCCGCTGCCAGTGTCTTCTTGGAGCTTCAGAGTCTGCTGAAAAGGCTGGAGCCCCTGAAGGACAGGCTTCCCAGATCACAGCAGTGGTTCACACCAAGCAAAGAGGCAACATAATTCATACACACTCTGACACTGGTTTTCAGTTAACTCAATTACTCCGATGGGAAGGAAGGCGAGGGAACGGCAAGGTGGCAAAGTCCGCTGAAAAGTATTGTTCAACATTGTTCACAAGTGCACTCACACGTTCAAATGCGGCTGCAAAACGATCAAACGCGGTTGCACGTCTGCGGCAGGAAAAGGTTTGGGGGTGGAAACGTGAAGAACCATGAATCAAAAACGTGGAGAGTGGAGTCACAGCTTGATAGAACGGCAGGTACGCAGGGCTGATCGGGCCCTGCTTCCCACTCTCGCCCATAGCTTCGTTGCGTGTGGTAGGGCGAGAGTGCCACACGCCCCTGCCTGTGAGAAATAGTGTTGGAAAACCCTTTGTCCAGGGGTGGACACACACAAGTCGCCGCATTCGGCGCTTTTTCAAAAACCGGTGGCAGGCGTGATGGTTGTGTCCTTTTTGGACATAGAGCCTCACGAGTTCAGCCGCAGCAGCTTCAGCGCTGGAGGGTGGAAATGTGTATTTTCGAATGGTGTGAAGTCGTGATTGGAGGCCTGATAGAGCCAAGCGCTGGCTCCCGGCGGTTGTGGAATCCCTGATTTTCCAGGGTTGGGAAGGTTGTATGTAGGTGATGGTGCGTTGTGGGAGGTCGATGTTGAAGCCGAGGAGATGAAAATCCTCCACCGGTTCGAGTTCCACTGGGTCGCCAAAGAAGTTGTGGTGGATGAGGGTTTGGATGGCCGGGTGTTGGAGGAAATGTTCGTTGTGGACAATGAAACGGTTGTCGACATATCGATAGTAAGTAAAGTGGAGGTCTGTGTGTTGAAGGAGGTTGTTGTGGATCTGATGCCATGAATGCTCAATGAGGGTGATGGCAACATTGCATAGGGCTGGAGAGAGCTGGGATCCAATCCCGGCCCCTCGGATTTGTTTGTAAGTATTGTTGCAAGCCCGGAAAATGCATGTGATGAGGGCAAAAGCCACGATGGTGGTAATGTCGGAAGTCTGGATGGTGCGTTGGGTAGGGTGTTTGCGATGGTGCCGGCCAATGTGTGAGTGGTGGAAAGGATTGCCGGTGGCCTGGACGTCCACCGTCAGGGTGTGTGTTGGTTGCTGTTGTTGCCAGTGGTGGACGAGGGAATGAACCGCATCGATGAGTCGGTGCTGTGGGACTGAGTTGAAGAAGCCGACCAGGTCATCGTTGGTGGCGTGTAGTGAGATGTCTGGTGGAGTTTGGGTGAGGTAGCTGTGAAAGTGGTGCCAAAGCTGGGGAATGGACATTTGGCCGGGATGCTGAGGGTAGAGGTGTTGGAGGATGATGTCAAGGGCACGGCTGGTAATGCGAAGCAGGTTGCCACTGAGTGATTGGAAGTATGAGATAATTGCACGGCCTTTTTGCCAGTGCTTCTTCTCCTTGAGGTGGACAACGCCGTAAGGAATGTTGAAATCTTTTCGAAAACCCCACTTGTAGCGGGTGCGCAAAATGGGGGGGACAGTGGCGGCCAAGTGATCGTGGATATTGGCGGCAGTGATGTAGGGAAGTGGTTCGAAAAGTTCGGGGGATTGCCATGTATTCAAGGCGCCAGTGAAATATTGGCGAGGGCAAAACAGCCGGAGTTGTTGGAGCTCATGGTCGGCATGGTGAAGTAATGTGTGTTGGCCAAGATGTTCTTGGAGTTGGCGAAGCAGGCGAGCCGTAAAACGGGGTTGCTGCTTGAGGTGTGTGTTGTGGAGGCGCCATTGGTGCTCAAGGAAAGGCTGCAAGTGCTGAACGAGGGATGGCGGAAGCCCTTGTAGTTTGAGCCATTTTGTGTAGGCCGTCTTGAACATGATGAAGTATCGGGCCTTGCTTGGGTAGTAGGTGCTGTTCATGTTGGCGTTGAGAAAAAATGCCGAGATGTGTAGGGAGTTGGAGTTGGTCAAGTGTAAGGATGTAGTGGCCGTTGATGGTGGGGGTATCGGGATCCTGCAAGAGGGTGCGAAGGTGATCGCATGCGCAGGGGAGGTCTGCCGGATCTGGTGGGGAGTGGAGGGTGTCCTCCCATGTGCGGTGGTTATGCAGGTGGGAACTGAAATGCTTGTGCTGCTGGATGGTAGTACGAAGCCACTGCTGGCAGTGCTTAGTGAAGTCGTCATGGGCCAAGAAGGGCACTGTCAATGGAATGTTTGGTTTTGGCGGTGTGAGGTTGCGGTAGATTAGGGCTTTGTTGAGGATGTGGAGAGCTCTGCTACGGCCGGGTTCTTCCAGGTTCGCGGCCATGCGCCGGATTGCATAGACTTCAAGGCCCGTGTGGCGGCCGCTTCGTAGCTCTTTGGCAGCTTCAAAAGAGGCTGCTGTGTGTTTGGTGAGGTTGCGGAGAAGGTGGAGGGCGTGATGCTTGGTGGAGGTGTAAAGGTGTGGTTCTCGGAGCGTGTATTGGCGTTGCCTGAGGCGTCGGAAGAGTCGTTTGTGGGTGGCTAATCTGGAGTAGAAATGGGCTCTGTGTTTGGTGAACTGCCAGCCTTGAGCTTTGAGCTTGAGATGGTGGGAAATAAACGGCCAGTTGAGGGTAGGCATCCAGTTTGCGATGTAATGGTGCTCTTGGATCCAGGCTTGGTCGTATGTGTCATGGGAGGTAAGTTGAATAGTAGTGTAGTGATGGATGTTGTCGTGTGAATGCCAATAACGTAAGGAGAGTTCGGCAGAAATGGGGATATTGTTCTGGAGTTGTTTGAGTTTGGCACGGCGATTGTGTTCGCGGTGGGGAATGCCGATGGCTGTGGACCCCACATAGAAGTGGCCATGTTGATGGTAGCAGCGTTGGGGCTGGTCAGGATTGAAGTGGAGCTTGATGTAAACGGAATTTGAGGAAAGGAAGTTGTGGTAGTGGTATGTGTGGGGCAAGGTGTGAAGCTGGCGGAGACGGTTGCGCCATTGTTGTGAACGACGGGTGTTGGAAGGGTATGCGAAAAGGAGTGTGATATGAATAAGGCCAGTGGCGAAGATGGCCTCGGCACGATCGATGTATTGGGTACGGTGAATGAGCACGGAAAGTGCTCGGTGCAGGTGGAAAAGTTGGGTGAGGTTGGTGTGGCTGGGCAAGGATGGCGAGTCAGCAGCCGATGGCTGCTCCAACACCCACCAGCTGTTGTAAGCTACGAATGGGGAGCCGGTTGACCCGGTTGAGAGGTAGGCCGTACCTTGTGGCTGCTTCTTTTAGCTGCTGCGTGGTAACTTTGCTCGTTTGCAGCAGACGAACGACGTCTTGGGCGGCCTCTTGGATGGTGGGGTCGAAGGTAGTGACCCATTGTTGGATCTCTGGGTGGTTCCAGCCCTCGGGGATATCGTCTTGCAGCGTTGGGTGTGGAGGTTGCAAGACGTCAGTGAGGGCAGGCGGTTTTGGTGGTGGTGGAGTGGGTGCATGGGATGGGGCGGCCGGTGCGGAAGATCGGCTGGTGCTCTTGACTGGGGTGAGTGGGTTGCCCAGGTCGTGGAGCTTTTGACGTGCGCGGGCCAGTTCGTCGTTGGTGTTTTTGAGGGCGCGTAGAGCGGTGCCTTCCGCAGGTGCTGGAGAGTGAGTTTGTAGTTGGTCGATAAGTAGTTTGATGAGGGGAGCGTGAAACGCTCGGGCGTGGGTGGTTTTGTTGGGGATGTCCGTGCTCTGTTGGGTGTGGAGGGTCTCCGCGATGCCGTCAAGGTCAAGGCGTTTTTCACGGAGCTGTTGGAGAAAATGGGTCACGAAAACCGACTCCGCTATGCTTCTGGTGGCAATAAAACCTGTGTACTTGCCGTTGCTCAGTGTGCGGGCGGTGAACTCGGAGGTGCCGTGGTAAGCCAATTGCCACGGGAAAACCTCAAAGGTTGGGAGTCCTGCCACGCCTGCTTTTCGAGACCACTGGGTGGGTTGGATTGTACGATGTAGTTGGTGGCCGTGCAGGGTGTTGGAGTCCCAATGTTGCTCGGTTGGGTTCCAAGAGTCTGGAACAGGTGGAGTGGGGGATGGGCTGTGTGGTGGTGGTGGGGCAGGCGCTGTGTTGCCACGTGCGGTTGGTGGTGGCGGTGGGCTGTGTTGGAATGTCGATGGTGGTGGAGTGACAGGTTCGGCCGTGGGGAGGGGGGGGCGGTGGCGGAGGCGGAAACTCCGGCTGTGGGGTTGGTGCCTGTGGTGGCGGTGTATGCTGCGATGGCGGTGTGTATGGTGGAGTCACATACGGGTTGGAGTGGTGGACGTGGTGTGTACGGAGTGCGTGGGTGAGTGGGCCATAGGTGCCTGTGGGGCTGTAGGTGTGGTGAGTGGTGGTGGGAGGTGAAGTTGTGGTGTCCGGGTTGGTAAGCTGCTGATGATGTTGCTGCATCAAATAATGATTCCAGTAGTATTGCTGCCACTGCGCGTCCATGGTGGCTGGGCAAAGTGTCACTGGATCGTGGGGCGAGGAGCACCGAGTGTTGATTTGAGCAAGCTAAACATGCGAGATCACGTCTGGGAGTGTCAATTGAAGCAGTAAGCAGTGCCAGTTGAATAAAGAGGCGGTAAAACACTTAGCCTGTCGAAGACCAGAGTGAAAAATGAAAAAAGAAAAGGAAACGGCTGAGAAAAACCGGAATGCTGCCGAAGTCTAGAAACAGTTTTTTGTGGTAATCCAAGTCAAAAGGTTGGTGAGTGACTTGCCGCTGAGACGCACTGTTTTTCGTTGTGCAAAGTGAAACCGAGCGTGTTGGTCTGCGGACTGAGTTGAGCCAATGTCCGAAGATGATGGTGGGCGTGTTGTAAAAGGCTGTAGCAAAACCATGCACAAACACGAAAACCACGAAAAGTGTATGGGATGGAGTGGTTGTTGTGTGAATCATCCCCGGATAGATCATGGTAGGCACCTCAGAAGCTGCCGCCGCTTGATCACTGGTTGTCTGCATGCCACGGGTCCGTAGCGGGGTCATAGTTCTGGTGAGACAATGGCAGGGGGCGCCCCTGCGTGTCCACCCTTGTCGTGGAAGGGTGGAGCATGACTACGGGGGGTGGTGGACCCAAGTCGGAGGAACCAGCTTGTGGTGGGATGAAGGGGGAGGGTTGTTGTGCTGGAAGGTGGTAATGTGCTGGCCACGGGTGCGTGGGTGAGGGAACGGCTGTCGGTGGTGCCACTGATGGTGTAGGCGTATGAGATCCGCCTTGGAAGCACGGCCAGCCGGTTGCCGGGGGCACAGGCTGAAGGGGTTCAGTGGTAACATGAGGTTGTTGGGCTTGATAGAGTGATGGTGGGGGTCGCTTTGGAAGAGGATGGACTGTAGCTGTTGACTGTCGGTTGGTGGCTGAGGCGGTACGTTGGGGGGTTGGGGAACCGGTGCGTGGATCCGGCTGTCGGGTGCGGGTGGGGGTAGTGGTGCGAGGAGGTGTCTTGGAGCGTTTGTTGCGCGGTGTGCCGCCGATGGGGGAGGGAAATGTCGGTGGAGTGTGTGGCTGTTCCGGCAGGGTGACAGTGGGGGTGGGAATGAGGTTGACGTATTGCCATCGATCGTGTGGTTGTTTGTTGGTGGCTGATGTGGGATTGGGTGATGCGGTGGGGAAAGTGCTGCTGGCTGTGGGAAGGGAGGTGGTCGGTTGGTTGGTGTCTGCTGTAGGCATGAGGCCGGCAAAAGAAGGGAGCTGGACGATGGCATGGATGTCCGTCTGGATGTGGCGGTGATGGGTGGTTGCTCGAGGGGTGGTCTGTTGGGATTCGTGCATGAGAAGCGGTGGAAGTGGGTTGGCCAGGATGGATTCTGAAAATGGAGAAGTTTGGGTGGCAGCATCTTGCAAAGTTGTATGCCTGGCCGCGGCGGTGGGGATGGGATAAAAGCGGAGAGGTGAGGTGGAACTGGGTGGAGGATCTGTCTCTGTGTGTGTCGGTGGGGAGGTCTGTGTGGCTAGGTTGGGATCCAGGAAGTATGCCGCTGGGGGAAAGCGGGCCATGGTGTCAATGGCGTTGAGAGCCAAGCGCGTGTGGCTCTGGATTCGTTGTACGTTGTTGTGGTAAATGGCGATGAGACGCTGGACGGGTGGTGGAAGTGTGTCAGTGAGAGGTTGATGTCCGATAGGGGTGTCAGTAAGGGCGTTGAGGCTGTCCAGGTGCTGGTGAAGAACGAATCGGTGGACATGGAGGTCCGTGAGGATGCCCATCAGGGCATGTGGTGGTTGGAGGGTGTATACTTCGGCCCAAAACGATTGGTCTGCCGAGATGTTGGTGGTGGCTGATGGTGCAGGTTGCGAGGTTGTGGGACCTGGATTTGGTTGAGGCTGCAGCGGGTGAGGTGGATCGTGCGTCTGTGAAGGTAGTTCGTCCGGATCTTCATTGAAGAGAAAAAGAACCTCAGACTGCTCATCATAATCGGCGGTGCTCTCCATTGAAAGGCAAGAGTGGAGGCTGTGCACTGAATGTGGTAAAGATCACGAGTTGAAAAAACGGCTGCGGTCAAAAAGGAACTTGAAGGGCAAAACCAAGTCCTGATCTAAATGTATTGTGCATTGAGGACGGTCAAGACAAATGTTGAAACGTGGAAAAATAAAACGGAAAGCTGTGTTCTTTTTGGTCATCACACGATGTGTGAGAATGGTGTGGGGTGAAACCATGAGCTGTTGCGGCGTGAATTGAGCTCGGCCGCGGCTGCAGCTGCGGCTTGACGAGCAATCCGCAGGATGGTCTGTTGGAGCGTGGCCGCTTGTTGCTCTGTTAGCGGTGCGTCTGGAATGGGAGGCACCGGTGGGAACACTGTAGTGGTATTTGTGGTAGTGGTTGGGTGGAAGTGAGTTGGCGGCGCGGGACGTGGCGTGGCTGGTCGTCGGGTGGAATGTGCTGT